>UCOK01006059.1:0-25504 GCA_900474325.1 Synergus umbraculus | reverse complement strand
TGATGTAAAGAATGCTTAATGCTTCCTCTATGAGGAAGCAAAGCATATTTGCTTACAGGAAGCAAAGTGCTCATTGAATGAGTACATAAGTTGATACAACTTCACAGCTAGTTTTTTATATTTTTTGGAATCATTGGGAATTTTTAAAAGTTTTCAAAAATTGTAAAAGATTTTTACATATTTTGGGGGATTTTAAAGTTTTTCGTGGAATTATAAAGGATTTTAAAAGGCTTGTAAAAATGTTGAGAAATTTTCATTTTTTTAAAAAGTGATTTTAAGGGATTTGAATTAAATTTTAAAGAATCTCACAAGATTTTTATAATTTATAAAAGATTTTATAGAATTTTAAGGGATTTCAATAGGTTTCCAATAATTTAAAGAAATTTTTCTGCATTTTAAGAGATTTGAAAATTCCTCCTGGAATTTAAAAATATTTCACAAGATTCTGAAAATATTTTATGGAATTTTAAAGAATTACAGGTTTTAAGAGAATTGTATAGGAACTTTAAAAGATTTCGCTGTTTTTCTTGTAATTTAAAGTATTTCAAAGGATTTTGAAGAATTTTAAAAAGATTAGTGAAAATGGAAGGGATCTCATGAAATATTAACAAATTCGAAGGGATTTCTTTAAATTTTAAGATGTTTCTAGGAATTTCAAGAAATTTCAATGAATTTTAAGAGATTTAAAAATATGTGGTAAATTCTCGAAAATCTTACGAATATTAAATGTTGTGAAGTGATTTTCAATTTCAAAAGATTTAAAGTGATAATATACGATATTTTAAAAAAATGTCAATAGTAGGTATTATTATTATTGAAAATTTATACATATTTTTAATACTTTTCTGTCAGGGAAATTTGTCTGAAAGTCAGGAAAAAGTCAGGGAAATTTGTCTGAAAGTTATGAAAAAGTCAGGGAAATGTCATGGAAATTGAAAAATTCAATCTTGTGGCTACCCTGATTGAGTGGACAAATTTAGAATGAAAAGGTAAAAAATCTGAAAAACGAAGATTATTATTACGGTCGGATGAAGGACCTTTTGAGTATGTTTTGAATAGAAACACGGGACAAGCACCACAAAATTACCATTGAAATACGTTTCTTGCATCTCTTTTACTTTGATCCAGTGACGATGTTAATCGTCGTGGTGGTTTGCATAAAAAGCGACTGGACCTGAATTGCTAGTTTTAATGGTCAAGCCCTTAAAACCGGCAACGTAATTCTAACTTCACCTCCACTTCTTTTGCTTTAACGAGCTGTGTCATGTGTTTACCGTCGGACATCAATGAACATTCGGAGCGTAGTAATTGGAGCGTCTCTTTGAGGATTTACCCTAAGAGGAGAACCCGCCCCCATACTTACTCTATTCAGATAACGTCCACTTTCATTCTGGACGGTTGGTTGGTTGGTTGTTTCTATTTACTCGTTGAAACCTCAAAACAAACCAATCAATTTTACAAAAAGCAATCTGAAGGGCTTCTTGTAAATTCAAACTGTTGTCACAAAAGCACTCGAGAGAGAAAGAGAAAGAGAGGGAGAGAGAAAAGTGCAATTTTTAATCAGCCTCGTTGATATCAGTTATTACTTGAAATGTCAAAGAAATCTGATGAAATGGTTGAAAATTTTAATTAAAAAGAGCAATTCACTTGGATATAAAATCTTCTTTGCAACCACCGGAAGATTTATATCTTTTCGCAGGAAAGCAGCGATTAGATTGGCTCAACCTTGTATGTACTTACACAGCTTAGATTTTATTATTTATTTCGATATCAGAAATTAGGAAGAGATAAATTTTCAAACTGGCAATAAAAGTTGTTGTGCCCCTCTCATAATGGTGTACCAATTGTATAAAGGGATTTTATTGCTTCCGCGACTAACATCATCTTCCGAGTAGTTAACTACGTACAAGTCGCACTTTTACGAGCAATAATAATGGCGAACTCTCTTCCTGTCAAAGTGGATAGGTACGTACGTTATCTACCTATTCAGGAAAAAGCAGGAAAAAGTTTTGCAGTCGGGTCACCGCCATATTTCCCGGAAAATTGCGGGAGCATCTTCTCGGAATTTTATGATTTGAAGTCACTCGTAAAACCATGTCATTTTTCTGTGTGTTTCTCTGTGGCCATTTTTTTTCACTCAGCTTCATTCGGAATTCATGTTTTTAAAATTAAGTTATTCTTGGCGGAAAAAATTCGGGAATTATGTGGTCAGAGAGATTATAGTAGACATCCTAATCCGACCACCGAGGAGACATTTCCGATCCGGATTAAACTGACTTTTAATTAATGCAAGCGAAGAAACTGCAAGTTCTTGTCAATTTGGTGCGCCACTCACTGAAATGCTCGCTGAAATGCTAATTCTTGACTCGGGCTTAATTAATTATAGAACTTGGTGAATATTTTCATTTGCTCAATTTAAGATTTCCTGAACCGAAGATTACACTTTGCTGCTTTCAATTTTTCAGACGCGCTCTTCTTCCTCTTATCATGAGGAAGATGGTGTTTAGAAAAAATGTATCTTTATCGTATGAGATATATAGATTTTATAGTTTATTTAAAAGATTTTAGAAATTTTCCATGGATATCGCAAGATTATAAATAATTTCCAGGTATTCTTTAAGATTCTCTAGATTTCTAATGATTTCAAGATATTGTCAATAATTTTATAGAATTTTATGGACTTCCTAGGAATTTAAAGGAATTATAAGAGATTTGTATTATTTTTAAAAGATTTAATGGAATTTTAAAGGATTTCATGAAATTTTAAGAGATTTTTAAGGAAGTTTAGGAAATTCAAAGAATTTTAAGCACTTTTAGAGGATTTTAAAAAGCTTGTAAGAATTTTAAGAGATTTTTATTTTTCAAAGTAATTTTAAGAGATTTGAATGAAATTTTAAGAGATTTTAAACAAAGTTTAGGGAATTCAAAGAATTTTTGTTTTCTCGTGAATTTTAAAGGATTTCACAAAGTTTTTATCATTCATAAAAGGTTTTGTAGAAGTTTAAGGGATTTCAATAACTTTCAAATAATTTAAAGAAATTTGTCCTCTTGGAATTAAAAAATATTTCACAAGATTCTGAAAAAGTTTTATGGAATTTTGAAGAATTACATTTTAAGAGATATTTTTAGGAATTTTAAAAGATTTTGCAATTTTTCGTAGAATTCAATGAATTTTAAAGGATTTTGAGGAATTTTATGAAAATTCGTGAAAATTGAAGAGATCTTTTGAGATATGTACAAATTTGAAGGGATTTCGTGGAATTTAAAAAAATTTCATTGAATTCTAAGAGATTTCAAAAGGTTTCCAATAATTTAGAGAAATTTTGATGCATTTTAAGAGATTTTAAAATTTCTCGTGGAATTTCAAAAATTAAGAAATTTTTGAAAAATTTCAATAGCATTATTATTGAAAATTATTTACTCGAGAAAAACTTTCCTCCTGGTACGTTATTTAGGCCCCTGCAGCAAAAATGCAAATTGCAGAATCAAAAACACAATATTTTACGTGTTTTTCGTGTGAGAGAAATTTTTTGATATGACTGCGTGAGGATAATTATTTTGCAGGGCATGCAGAAGTACTTTGTAAGTACTTGTTACTTTTTCCCCTTTGATTTTCATAAATTTACTTGTTGAGAATCACGTACAGCAACACTGGGAGCCTGTCATGGTTTATGAAGTTGATCGACACTCATTCGACTGCTCTTCTTTGAAAACCGGATCCAACTTAACTCAGTTTGCATGCAGTTATCCTCCGTAACTCAACGGCGTCGCGAAGTTTATGTAAAGTAGCGCCGTTTATGGTGGAAATGCGCGCCAAGATACTGCATGATGGAAAGAAGGGAAAGAAGCACGCTCAACGAGAATGACGAGTATTTTCCAGTCAACTTGAAACCTGCTCGTCATCGTTTAAGTTCAGCGTAAAAGCTTCAACTTCTTTTTTGTAATGAATATGTTATACAAAACGAAAATATAGGCTTTAATAATTTGTGGTGTTAAATTAAATGATAGGGTAAGCAATTATATGTGCCTTCAGAAAAGAGATTTATTCACATGGGGAAGCTATAAATTATCCTTCTCTTAATGGAAGCCACCCGTAAATTTTTGACCTAGTGAAATATTAATGATTCACGCTCTTGGATCTTGCTTTTTCATAGTTTCACACGCAGGAAGGTATAATAATCTCAAAGTGGGGAATGCATCATGAATAGAAAAATGCAGTGTGAAAAGGTATAACTTTATATATATATATGTATACATATGTAGAATACACAGTGTTGTCGACGGCTGAAACAAAAAGTTAGGAGCTTATTATTACTGAAATAATGAGCAATGTAGTTATACAATAGTTTGTGTATAATTGCATTCCTTATTATTTTTCAGCACATATGTCAGTAGATGAGATTGAAGTTTGCAACGTTTACGACAAACGAAAATAAACATTTTTTTTTTAAACATACAAGGTTTTTTTTTTCTAAAATTACCCGGTGGAAAGTAGTTTTATACAACCGAGTAAATGACCCACCAAGTTTCAACCCCCTCATGATTTTGGAACTCACACTATTTCGTCCTTTAAAAATTTTTAAATTTACCAAAATTATCCTAATTAATTAATTAATTAGTAAAAGAATACTGTGATCTAATATTTTTTTACTAGAACATGATGGCCACAAGATTCAATTTTTTAATTTCCCTGACATTTCTCTGACTTTCAGATAAATTCGTAAAAATCTCTCGAATTTACAACAAATTTTGAAAAGATCTCTCAAAATTCATTGAAATTTCTTGAAATTCCTAGTATTTCATGCTTATCCCTTCAATTTTCACGAATCTTTTTAATATTCCTCCAAATCCTTTGAAATACTTTAAATTCCTAAAAATCTCTCTTAAAATTCCCTGTAATCCTTTAAAATTCCATAAAACATTTTCAGAATCTCGAGAAATATTTTTAAATTCCACGAGAAATTTTAAAATCTCTTAAAATTAACAAAGTTTTTATTAAATTATTGGAAACCTATTGAAATCCCTTTAAAATTCGCTAAAATTTTTTGAAATTTAAAAAAATCTCTCTTAAAATTTCCTATAATTCTTCCAAATTCCAGAAAACATGTTCAGAATCTCGTGAAATATTTTAAAATTTCACGAAATCCCTTCAAATTTGTTAATATTCCATGAGATTCCTTTAATTTTCATTAATCTTTTTAAAATTGCTCAAAATCCTTTGAAATACTTTAAATTCTTCAAAAAACTTGAAAATATTTTAAAATTCCTAAATATCCCTTAAAATTTCTTGTAATCCTTTAAAATTCCATAAAACATTTTCAGAATTTTAAAATCTCTTAAAATGCACAGAAATTTCTTTAAATTATTGGAAACCTATTGAAATCCCTTAAAATTCCACTACAATATTTAAAATTCCATGAAATCCTTTAAAATTATTTTACAAAATGTTTACAAATCATAAAAATCTTGTGAAATTCTTTAAAATTCCATAAAACATTTTTAGAATCTCGTGAAGTATTGTTTAATTCCACGAGGATCAATTTTAGAATCTCTTAAAATGTTCAAAATTTTCTTTAAATTTTCGAAAACCTCTTGAAATTCCTTAAATTTCCACAAAATCTTTAATAAATCATAAAAATCTCGTGAAATCCTTTAAAATTCCATGAGGAAAATTTAAATTCTTTAAAATCACTTTAAAATAATTAAAATTTCTTAAAATTCTGATAAGTCTTGTAAAATCCTTTTAAATTCCACAAATATATTCATAATTCCTTAAAATCTTTTAATATTATTGAAAACCCTTAAAATTTGATGAAATCTTTTTAAATTCCTAGAAAAATTTTTTAATTCCTTAAAATTTCACTATAATAATATTTAAAATCCCATAAAACATTATAAATTCTTTAAAATTTATTAAAAAATACCATGAAGTGAAAGATACTTATAATGTCTTACATATTCTTCCATAAAAAATTAATGTTAATGCAAATGATTTAATGTTTTAACACTGTTTATATTTCAAAATATAATCAATATTCGTTGATATAAAATCAAAAATTCGTTCATTTTAACGTCAAAAACTGTTTAGTCATGAAAAATGTGGTTTAAGTTCTAAACCTTCAAAAGAACGAATTTTTGTATTGATTGTATTTTAAACTATAAACACTGTTAAAACATGAATTAATTTTCTTTAACAATAATTTTCTAAGGAATAATATGGAAGACACTTATAATGTCTTTCATATTCTTCTACAAAAAATTAATATTAATGCAAATGAATTAATGTTTTATTATAGTTTAAAATAAAATCAAAATTCGTTGATATAAAATCAACAATGCCATCATTTGAACGTTCAAAACTGCCCAGTCATATTGAAAGTTGCATGTGTCGGATTTAAGTGCAGTCTGCATTGCCGACCAGTCGAAATAAATTTTTGATTTCAAGCATTCCGAAGAGTGCATCTGTTAAATAAAAAAAAACATGCATATGTTTTAGGTATTTGAGGTGAAATAAGTATGGTACGAGTTAGCAAGAACTTTTTAACGAGGGTTCTCCGAATGATACTCCCTCGCGACCTAACAGAGGAAGAGCAACGACTCTATCGTGGCCTCTAGTTTCCTTCTCGCCGTCACCGAGACCCTCTGTAAGCTCGTAAATGCTCGCTTGGAAGTGTACGAGACTCTCGAGAGATACCATTCACGAAATTATAATGGATCCCGGAGGTCCAACAGTGCGTCCAATCGTGTCTCGAACAGCCAACAAGAACGGCCAATCGTCTTCGCGAAGTATTCCCTGCGAGAATCGAGACCTGATTCGACCTTCTGGGTTTACACTACAATTAAGTTAAAAAAGAGATTAAAAAATAAATCGGACAACGACTTATCTTGATACTAGCGAAAGAGCGGCACGGAAATTACTATTATTATTATTCTACGGGCTGCCCTCTCCCCCCGCCCCGCTCTCCGCGCGCCAACCCCCTAAGTAATATATTTTTTAGATTTTTCTTACATTTACCTTTCGTGATTCGTTTTTTTCAGTTTATTTCCAAAAATTGAATCAGTTTGATTTGGATTGTGAGATTTGATTTGAATTTAATTGTTGTGAGCAAATTTTTTTATAATATTGCACTATTAGTTATATTTAAAAATTTTTTTTTATAAATACCAGCAGGAATTAGACACTTTTTACCCTTAGAACTTGTAACTTTATAAAGTCTTATAAGACTTAACGACTTCATTGTATTAAAATTAGTTTGCCCTATTTCAAAAGCGAAAAAGTCAATAAGGAGTATTAATTATGTAATATATTTTCATAAAGATGTTTCCTAAATTTATACTTATACACGAAAGATGGCCGATACCTTTTAGTAAATTTAGGTCAAAGAGATTCCGTTTTATTCGACAGAATCTTTATACAATATACAGTCATACTGAAATCCAGCTACACTAAAAGTACTTATTGACCGGACTTAAAATTACTCTCTTTCGATGCTATTCTATTTAAAGCATCGTGTATTTAATATTCTTTGATCTTCGATCTTTGTAACGCTAACAGCATCTTTTAATCTTGGAAAATGTTCTTATCCATTAAAATTCATCAAATTTATTGAAAGTATTTTTAAATTTTCAAAAATAACGTTAAATGCTTTGAAATTTTTAGTGATCCTATAAATTCTATTGAAAATTTACTTTAAATTCGAGGAAATTCTTTCCAATCTCTTGAAATAGTTCAAAATCTCTAGAAATCTTTAGAAAAAGGTGAAAATTCTTTTACGCGATAAACAAGTGGAAAAAGCAGCTTCAATTTTTAGATTTTAGACAGACAAGTCAACGTACTTTATTATTGTTAATTAATAATAATAATAATAATAATAATAATAATAATACATTCTCTCTGATGAGAATGTAATAATAATAATAATAATAATAGTTCCAGCGGAGAGTACATATTTCTAATTGCGCATTATTAATTTACGTAATTCGTTAATGATAAAAACCTAGCTCGAGCTCTTGTTTATGTGTCCCCCTACATCTTCAGGATCTACCCTCCACGAAGAAATCGTTCTCTCCAATCTACATCTGCGTCACGCGATATGGTCTTAGACTCAAAGTGCTTTAGATTAGATTACGTTCATGTGTTCGCGCCCTAAGGTATTCTATTGACATGGAAGGTTCGTGCGTTCTGAACTGAGAAAGTCTAGTGAATTTTTTTGCATTAACATTCATAACATATTGAAAAGCTCCAGTGTAAAATATAGGTACATATATATTTTCACATTCTAATTACTATTTAAAAAATTATAGAAACTAGTCAAGGATTTTAAGGGATTATCAATAAATTCTCGGTATTTTTTGAGATTCTCTAGGTTTCTAATGATTTCAAGACATTTGCACTAATTTTAAAGGATTTAAAGCGGTTTTTGGGAATTTTAAGTGATTATAAGAGATTCTTATGATATTTAAACGATTTAGTTGGATTTTAAAAGGACTTCATGAAATTTTAAGCGATTTTTAAGGAAGTTTAGGGAATTCAAAGAATTTTAAGGAATTTTAGACGATTTTAATGTTTTTTGAGTAATTTTAAAGGATTTAACGAGATTTTTTATGAGTTTTTAAAGATTTTGTAGAATTTTAGAGAGTTTTGAAAAGTTTGCATAAATTTTAAGTTTCTTTTACGTATTTTAAGGGATTTAAAAGTTTTTTCGTGGAATTCTAAAGGATTTGAAGAATCTTATAAAAATTCTGAGTAATTTTGACATATTTAAAAAAATTTCAAGTCATTTTTTATTTTTAAAAGATTTTGTGGGATTTTTTATTTCAGGAGCTTTTTTTAAAGATGTTAATGCACTGTAAGGAATTTAAAAGAATTTCAAGAAATATTTCATGGAATTTTAAGATATTTAAAGATGTTTTTTGGAATTTCAAAAGATTTAAGCGAATTTAAAGGGATTTTAATAGGTTCTCAATAATTTAAACAAATTTTTGTGCATTTTAAGAGATTTTATCATTCCTCGTAGAATTTAAAAATATTTCACGAGATTCTGAAAATGTTTCATATAATTTTAAAGGATTACAGGAAATTTTAAGATGTTTTTAGGAATTTTAAAAGATTTACAAGTTTTTTGAGTAATTTAAAGTGTTTCAAAGGATTTTGAAGAATTTTAAAAAGATTAGTGAAAATTGAAGGGATCTTATGTAATATTAAAAAATTTGAAGGGATTTAGTGGAATTTTAAGATGTTTCTAGGAATTTCAAGAAATTTCAATGAATTGTAAAAGATCTTTTCAAAAGTCTCCTATTATAAAAAGAACATAGTTTCAGCTAACTTCATAGCGTTACCTCAATTTCTGACGTCAGCGTTACCACTGGTTACGCATGAAGTGAGTAGTAAGCCTAATGACGTAAAATATTTCAAATACGAAAAACGTGCGCTCAAGCGCGCGATTGGATTCGTTTTTGTAAATTCGAAAGATTTTTACCAATGCTAAATGTTGTGAAGTGATTTCAAGTTTAAAAAGATTTTAAGTGATATAGGAAATTTTTGAAAAATTTCAATATTACTATTTTTTGAAAATTTTATTGTATTTTTAATATTTGTATTAACATTAATTTTATATGGAAGAATATCGAAGACATTATAAGTGTCTTCCATATTCTTACATAAAAAATTAACGTTAATGCAAATGAATTAATGTTTTAACACTATTTATAGTTTAAAATACAATCAATACAAAAATTGCTTCATTTGAACGTTCAGAACTTAAACTACATCTTTCAATCTCGCGTAGTTCCAGTCCTTGGGTTTGGATTAAAGCGGTCATTTGTATAATAATTGCATGTAAACTTGCTAAACCTTGTCTACATGATAAAGAAAACTAGTCGACCTGAATATTTCCTGTCTCTACAATAGCCGCTTAATACCCACTGCAGATTGACTGGTTCTACATATTAATTTAAAAATCGAGCAAAAATCTAATAATCATAGTAAATCCGCAAGTGGACGGACAATTTGAATAAAAAATATGATTTTCTTGCATAGTTAGTACATATATAGTTCCTATATACTATTAACAAAAATGAATAGTTGATACTGTTTCTTGTCCTAGGCTTTTAACGTGTCGTATTTCTCTTCGTGCAGAGAAGCCAGTTTGATCAGACATTTTTCGCACTCTTTTTCTTTAGTCTCGCTCTATACGGTTTACACTACTTCGTAGGTTTTGTTATAACGGCTTCAATTCCAACCTGTGAGAAGTTTTCTCTGCAAAGCGATCTTGAATTCAAAGGAACTCTCGTATTTTTTATTTTTTCAAGATTTTAAGTTGAAGAATTCTATTGATAACTTTTATGAAAGAATTGGGAAAAAATATTAATTTTCAATGGAATAATATGGAAGACATTATAAACAGTGTTAAAGCATTAATTAATGTTTTAGCACTGTTTATATAGTTTAAAATACAATCAATAGAAAAATTCGTTCATTTGAACGTTCAGAACTTAAACCACATTTTGCAAAATAGAATCGCGTACTCTTATTATTAAGTCATAATATATAAATAAAAATATATATAAATAAAGGTAAATATGTAAAAGCGAAAAGGAAATTGATGTCTTAGTTTTACTCTATTCATCTTTTATTATTTTATTTACTTATTTATTAATTTATTTTTTTGTTTGAGGAATTATTGTCGACCATAAGTTGACCGTCAGATATAGAAAGAGCCTATCCGTATGAATGGTCGTGGCTAGGAAAAGTCATAAGCTAGCTTACGCGTTGTCACCTCGTTTTATATCTGAAATCTCGCGCAACCAGTGAGAAGATCATATTCCTTCTTCCTCTAGTATCTCTAGTGTGCCGTAAATTCCTATACACGCATGTCGAGCATTAATTCTCGGATTAATGTTGCTCTCCTCCCGTGGTGAGAAATTTCCTGAACCAAGGACGCCTTCCAGGATTAATGGATTGAGGATTAGCACTGGATTTAAAAGAAAGAAAAAATTCAGGGGATGTTCACGAATTCTTTCTTCTAGAGCGAAAATGAACGCGATTATCAAGTTTAATAATCTGCGCGACCTCAGATTTCAAAGTTTATGAAACTCTCTAGTATTTCAGTCACGTGTCTTTCTAGTCGTGCTTTCGCAAACATGATTTCAAAAGAGACTGCGGAGTTAAAGTTGAAGTAATCTTTTAATGTTATTGCACCTTGAACAAGTTGCACTTTTATGGTTTTAAAATAATAATTCGAGGACTCAGTATAATCAAGTCATGTGAATTGCATCACATTTTTTCGGTTATCAGCTATAAAATTTTAAATCAACGAATTAGAGTAATTTTTGTGAATTTTTTTAATTGTAAGGAATGAAGTAGGCTGAGTTCCAAATTTACTTCAGTCTCATTATCAGTGGCCAGTCTGAGGATACATGACATGATATAGAGTGGAAAAGAAGAATAAAAATGTGTTGCAGACTGAAAATTAATCAGAAAGAACAGAAAGTAGTCGGCGAATTCCCTCGAAACTTTCAACAGCGAAGCCTGAAGACAGCAATTAACAAAACAGAATTTCGCTTTGGAAAGTTATCGTTTTTCAGGCAGAAAGTTGCAAACAATCCTTCTGGCTGACTTTACGTTTACCCAGCGTATCTCAACTTCTAGTTTTCCCTTTTCGAAATAGAAAACCAACGGACGGTGTGCGGTGCAAGTCGTTAGTTGCAAAACGAATCGTCAAACCGCTACGGTTCGTCGAATCCATGCAAATAAAGCATGAAAAGTTTCAAGTGCCCCGTAATAAATTTGCTGAAACCTTACGATCTCGTTTATGTTATCCCATGTTAAACGGGAAAGCACTTTTCGCGCCTTTTCACTTGTAAACTTCCTTGGTTCTTAAAACGTACCCCTCCGCCTCTGTCCCCTTCTATTAAAAAATATTTAAAATTCTTCTATTTATATTAAAACGTTTTTTTGCCTAATGACAACTACTTAGAGTAAAAGAAGTTTATTTCCATTTTCCATCTGTAGACAGTTCGTGACAGCCGTCGCGTGACTGACAAAAGGTGACAAGCGCCAAGAACCTCGTTACCCAGAATTCGTGCTTAAAGTGCCTTTCACTTTTTATTCGGTGCAGTCGACTTATTGATCCTCATAACTTGAAAGGTGAATAAATGAAGGCGGGCTTCATTCCTTCATTTTAGGAAAACTGTATTTTATAATGTAGGAATCAATTTCAATAAATTTTTCATTAAAATCAAATCAGAGAGACCACATATGTCAGGGAAGTCAGGGAAATGTCAGAGAAATGTGAGTAGTTGTCAGGGAAAATAGAAATTGACATTTAAGTTCACTATGTTATTTTTGTCTTATTACATATATAAATTTTGTAATTTATTTAACAGATTTTAGAAAATATTTAAAGATTTCGAAGGATTATAAATAATTTCTAGGTATTCTTTGAGATTCTCTAGGTTTCTAATGATTTCAAGACATTTTCAATAATTTTAAAGGATTTTAAGAGGTTTTTAGGAATTTTATAAGAGATTACAAGAGATTTGTATGATATTTAAAAGATTTAGTTGAATTTTAAAAAGACTTCATGAAATTTTAAGAGATTTTAAAGGAAGTTTAGGGAATTCAAAGAATTTTAAGGAATTTTAAAGTTCCTTGAGAAATTCTAAAGGATTTCACGAGATTCTGAAAATTTTGTATGGAATTTTAAAGGGTTCCAGGAAATTTCAAGAGATTTTTAGGAATTTTAAAAGATTTTAACGTTTACTTGGAATTTAAAGCATTTCAAAGGATTTTGAGGAATTATAAAAAGATTAGTGAAGATTGAAGAGATATATCATGAAATATTAACAAATTTGAAATGATTTCTTGGAATTTTAAGAAATTTCAATGAATTTTAAGAGATCTTTTCAAAATTTGTTGTAAATTCGATAGATTTTGACGAATGTAAAATGTTGTGAATTGATTTTAAATTTCAAAATATTTTAAGTGATATACGAAATTTTTGAAAAATTTCAATATTATTGTTATTGAAAATTTATACGTATTTTAAATACTTTTCTGCCAGGGAAATTTGTCTGAAAGTTAAGGAAAAGTCAGGGAAATTGAAAAATTGAATCTTTTGGCCACCCTGAATCAAATCAAATCAATTTTCGAATCAAAAGTGATTCGAGTTTCGAGATTGTAAAATTAGCTGCAGGTTCCAGCGAATTAATATCTTATTACTAAAACGTCCATAATATTGATATCGAACATATAGAGTTATAATTATTTCGAGTGCAGAGACTTTAAGCCGATAAGAATCTTGATTTAATAATAGTGCATCTGATAAAGCCGATGCGATGTATGACTGATACTATATTACTAACGCTTGCGATTGTGAAAGCGTTTTCACGGGAATACAATTCCCGTCTGCTAACATGCCTTTGTTGGATTTCACTTGAGTATTATACATTATACTATCATTTGTTTTAGTAGTGCAAATATAATTCAAAATCCTGCAAAATAATACATAGAATCGATCCAGTTAGTCAAGATATATATCATCTGTGAAGCTCGTTAACATTAGTTAATATTTGCACTTGATAATAATAGCACTAATGCTACATTAAATTTTACTCAAAAATCATTTCACTCCTAAGACTATGAAAAGGTTGTAAATTTGCTCCAAAGACTCGTGAAATTCCTTACAATTCTTTAAAATATTGAAATAAAACCTCAAATGAACGAATTTTTGTATCAATATAAAGGGATTTGATAAGTTCTGAAGGACTTTGAAGGATTTTTCGAGATTAGAAAGTTTGCCAGCGTTTTTTAGTGCTTTTAAAAAATTTCTAGAGATTTCGGATAATTTACAAGTTTTGGGGACTTTTGGTCCTACGCGATTATGGGATTATGTATAGAGAAATGCTTTAAATTAATGTTTCAGTATAGTTTAAAATACAATCAATATTCGCTGATAAGTAGAATATAAAAAGAGTGTCTAAATTAACTTCGTATAGGGTCTAATCTTCGATATGTTCTTGGAAATGTGCTTTACGTTTGGCATGCGGCTGGAGAAGAGAGTTTTTAATAAAGGAAAAACAATCATTAATAATTCTCAAGCGTTCGTCGGACGGGGACGTATGAACATGTTGTGCTTTTCATTATTTCAGAATTTCCATCCACAGTGCGGAAGTTTGCTTATGTGCCGGTAGAAGTTTAGTATAGACTGTAAGCTCTCCACGGGGAAAAACAGAAAAACTGCAATCTCGCAGGCCACGTATCCTGCAGGTAGTTAACTTAGCTCAGCGACGCTTTTTTTCAATTAACTTCCGACTACAGAGAATAACGAACAACAATGTCCAGAGTCCGATTCTCAGGCGCATCACTCTTATATTGACCTTTAGACGAAAAAGATGATACTCTAATCTCTCCTGATGATATGACTCTATTTTCAACTATAAACATTGTTAAAACATTAATTTATTTGCATTAATGTGGAGGCCTCATTAGTTTTCCCTTTTTTAGTCGGGCTCTGATGAGGAAAACTAGTCGGGGCCATGATGGGGCAAACTAGCCGGGGCCCTGATTGGGAAAATTAGACGGGGCCCTGATAGAGAAAACTAGTCGGGGCCCAGCTAGATCGTAACGCTTTTGACAGTTAGGCCCCGACTAGATGTTCTAGTAGAGGCCTATTGGGAACCGCCCTTCCACTGCCCTATCAAAGAAAAGGCCCTGCTGTGGCCCTAATCAGGTCCCACTAGCGCCAGACAGGGCCCTGATTAGTTTTTTCTAGACTAGAACTTCTAGTCCCGGCCACGCTAGAACCCTACTTTAAATGGGGAAAGTTAGGGACATTTTTACACCCCTATCGAAATTTCTACACGGGTTGCTTTTAAAAATAACTTTGTGAACAATTTTGATAACTCGTTTTAGTGATGCAGAAATATAGAGGATAGATATACTTTAATGTGATCTTTTCTAGAACGGGTTTTATATTGAGTTTCACTTTGATATAATTTCGGGTATTCAAACGACTAACGTAGCAGCGCTCGAGGCTTCGTTAGCGAATTTTAATACGAGAAGCAACCCTAGTGGAAAATAATCCGTCGCTTAAGGCGATCTTTATCGATCTCTTTGTCCCTCGGTAACCCTTCGTTGTACGACCGTCGAAAGGGTTTCCGATAAGTGCATTCAAAAAACACGTGCGATCCTTTCGATGGGTTTAGTGCAAGCGCCCTTGAATCACGACCTCAAGATGCGCTACTGCAATATCGGGCTTCCGTTTTCAGATTGAAAACCGATTTACGATGTTCACTTCGTACGAAATATCGATATTCACGAAATTGAAATTGAAAACGGTTATATAATTCAGGGGATAAAAAGATTAGAGAGTGTTAATCGTACAATCATATTTTATCGAAACTTCTATTAAATCTCCTTATATTATTTAGATAGTAAATCAATTGTATGGTAATTTAATTGAATGTATTATTTGAAATAGAAATTTGTATTCTTTGAAATAGAAATGTAACATAAATTTGCATTAAAATTTATATTACGCAAAAATAAGCGAAGAAAAATAATTAATATATAATCCCACAGTGGCGTAGGACCAAAAGTCCCCCAAACTTTTAAATTATCCGAAATCTCTAGAAATTTTTTAAAAGCACTTAGAATCGCTGGAAAACTTTCTAATCCCGAAAAATCTTTCAAAGTCCTTCAGAACATATGAAATCCCTTGAAATGTTTTTGAATATTCCCAAAATCCTTAATAATCCTTAAAATACAATATTTCATGCAATCTATGGAAATTTTACATTTTTGGCATCTGAAATTCAACAAATAACTGAAAACTCGACTGAATATTCGAAACTAAGCGAAGAAAAAGAATTACTAATATATAATCCCCCAATGGCGTTGGACCGAAAATCCCCCAAACTTTTAAATTATCCGAAATCTCTAGAAATTTTTTCAAAACATCAAAAATCACTGGCAATCTTTCTAATCTTTGAAAATCTTTCAAAGTGCGTTCTTGTAACTTAAAGTTTTCTGAATTAAGAGCAAACGCATTGATATAATCGATATCAGTAAAGTTTCTTCCTCCTCCGAGGGGGAAAAATATTTGTCTGTTCGAATCTCATACCAGCGGCCCAATTTTGAGTCAGTCGAGTGTAACGTGCCACCCAACCTCTCGAGTGGATTAATCGACGAGGAAAATACAGGAATTCACAAGAGGGTCATGGTGACGATGGTGGCCACCCACTGCATAGAGTTCATGTGGCAGTCGCCGAGGGGCAAGAAACAGGATCGGCCGGGAAGGTGGAAAGGTGGAAAGGAGAGGGCGGATAGGTACCTACATTACCGACCAAAAGGGCGCAGGGAACAGATTGCTCGTTGTTTCGGAGTTAAGCCCCATTGCGCACGTTCACGACACGTTCTGGAATCGTAGAGGGTAAAGGGGTAGGACGGGGGTGGGAATTGACTAGAATCCTTATTCTCTCTCTTTCTCCTCTCTCTCTCTCTCTCTCTCTCCCTCGATCCGTGTTATCAACTTAGCTTTTTGTATCTCTCTGTCACTCTTGTTCGGTTCCAACCCCTCCCTTTTTCTGCTCCTCAATCCGGGTTAAATGTCCTCGAACATAAAACTCGAAATTTACCTTTTTCTACGCCACTTACCAGAAAATGTTCAGATGGTTGGGGGTCTTCTAATCTTTACAAAGCTAATCCCAAAAAAACGCTCATTTTCTTCTTAAAATTGTTCAATTAAAAATAGTCGATAATTCTTTTGCATTAACGTTGATTTTTTATGGAAGAATATGGAAGACATAACTATTAATATATAATCCCACAATGGCGTAGGACCAAAGTCCCCCAAACTTGTAAATTATACGAAATGTCTAGAAATTTTTTAAAAACACTAAAACTAACTGGCAATAGTTCTAATTTCGGAAAGTCTTCTAAAGTAAGAGAAAACGCAATAATATAATCGATATCAGGAAGGTTTCTTTTATCTTCTTCATTTGAACGTTCAGAATTTAAATCACATTATTTTTTGGGATATTATTATTACTAGATTGGAAAAAGATTTCTGTAAGTTAAATTGATAATTTTTAACGACACTCGGGAAGTTATTGGATTTGAGGATTGACACTCCCAAGGCACAGATCAGAGAAATCTCAAGTTTTCGCGTGTAAAATCGTAAAAACTTCTACTGCGAGTCATTTGAAAGTTCTGATTAAGAAGCTCTTTCAAAAGAGTTCTTGTAGAAAGTCAGGACAGTATTTAATTTAGGAATTTCTCAAAGTTGAATCTCAAAGGGCTAGATTTTTTATCACAAGGGTAATTACTTTATGTCTCGAATTTTCTGCATTTTGTTGAATGGGATCGCACACAGATTGGTTTCAGTCTAACTTAGCGGAATTTTAATACCTTCTCTTTTATCCTACTTCAATATTTTATCCTACTTTAATATATTGGAATTTTCGAAACTAAAATATTTGTTCTCTTTTCTGTTTCAGGTGAGTCCAGTACTTGCATAATTAATTACAAATGAGTGATGATCGTAAGTAGAACATTTAAATATTAATTGAGGATGGATTTTAAGGCTCCGGGGAGTTTGGTACAAATCCTCTTTATTAAGTTAATATTTAATATAAACTTTTGCCTTCAGCGAGCATTATTTGCTCGTTCATTATTTACAATCTGACACTTGAGTTGTTCACAACTTGGTATTTTAAAGTACAACAGAATAATAAAATAACTAATAGAAATTTATCCGATGGTGTTGTCCGGGATTTTGAAATTCTCTCAAATTGAATTAGTAAGAATTTATTTTTTAAAATATCTAAATTATGCGAAGAAAAATGGATTATTATGGAAATTTCTCCTTCAGAAAGCTGGATTATGCGAAATTGTGTAGTGAAGACATCAGAACTATATTTAATTTAAATATTCTATACTGGCATAAATATTACGTCAAATCTCAATGTTTTATAAAAGTATCAATAACTTTGCGAAATGATGAACATTTTTTTAATTTCTGGAGCTTATTTTAAAGATAAGTTTCTATAAAATCTGATATTTTTTACTATGCATTGTGCAGGACTTAAAGTTGGTGTGAAAAAATTGAAAATATTTGAATATAATTCCTCTGAGAAAAATATTTTTATAAAATATTGAAAATCATGAATCATGATGTTTATGCAAAATTATATTTAAATTTACATTCATTTGACTTTTATTATTATTTTTCTACTTATCAGATAATATTGAACTTTTTACGTATATCAAATAAAAATTTGAGCCCTTCTACAATGCAGAGAAATAATCGTACAATTTTTTAAATAAATCAATAAATTATTATAAAATGTATTAATATTTTGGAATTTTTGTCTATTAAAAACAAAATTTCCATGCAAAAATTGAATATTTCCAAAAGGAATTTTAAAGTTCCTTGAGAAATTTTACAGGATTTCACAAAATTTTTATGATTTTTTAAAAAATGTTTTGGAATTTTAGGGAATTTTGAAAAATTTTCGAAACTTATAAGGGTTTTCACGTGTTTTAAGGGATTTTAAAAATTATTTTAAAGAATTTTAATAGTCCTCATAGAATTTTATACATAATTGTAAAGTATTGTAAATAATTGTAAATTTTAAATATTTCAATATGTTTCTAATAATTTAAAGAACTTTTTGTGCATTTTAAAAGATTTTAAAATTCCTCGTGGAATTTAAAAATATTTCACGAGATTCTGAAAATGTTTTATGGAATTTTGAAGAATTACAGGAAATTTTAAGAGAATTTTTTGAACTTTAAAAGATTTTGAAATTTTTCTTGGAATTTAAAGAATTTCAAAGGAATTTGAGAAATTTTAAAAGGATTCGCGAAAACTGAAGGGATCTCATGAAATATAAACAAATTTGAATGGATTTCGTGGAATTCTAGGATGTTTCTATGAATTTTAAGTAATCTATTCAAAAATCGTTGTAAATTCTCGAGATTTTTGTGAATATTAAAAGTTGTAGTGATTTGAAATTTCAAAAGATTTAAAGTGACATACAAAATTTTTCAAAAATTTCAATAGTATTATTATTGAAAAATATGTATTTTAATACTTTTCTGTCAGGGAAATTTCTCTGTAAGTCATGAAACTGTCATGGAAATTAAAAAAATTGAATCTTCTGGCTTCAATATGTATCTTTCTTTTTCCACAAAAAAAAAACCCGTAGAAAAAGTTTTATAAGCTGAATCAAAAATGGGTCGGTCAATTCTCTGTTCGACTTGTAAAAAAACGTCCCACATGTATCACATCCACAAACTTCTTCAGCCTCTCCGCAACACAATACTCGCCCCAAATAATTCAAACCGAAAAAGTATAACTTCCCCATTAATTCAGTAAATCTCCGACCTACGATTCCTAAAACTTTCGTGACGCAACCTACATATTTCCAGGTCGCTAAACTGCAAAAATGTTAATCCTGCTCCTAATATATCATACCGGTCTATAAACGCACACGAGTGGCCAATAAGAAAGAGAAAGGGTAAGAAAGAATCGTCACGCGAAGGAGTAACTTCCGCAATCGAGTTGGGGGTGGAAAATGAGGGTGGGGTTCTGGGGATGAGAGTGGGTAGGGGTTAGATCTCAACTTTTACCGCCATTAATGCCTTGTACGCTACACCGACTCAAGTACTCTCCAGCAGGTTCCTGTGTATAGTGCACGTGGAGAGGAGAGGAGAGAAGAGAGCGAAGGAATCAAGGGGTGGTTTTTGGAGATAGAGCTATGGCGGGGGGGGAGGAGAGGGATTAGAACGGGTGATTGTGGGTGAAGTAGTGACGGGATTTCAAGGGGTTGACAGGGCCGTAGCACGGATCATTGGCCTCCCAAGGCACCCCTATCGACCTCAACGAAACTCGGTCCTGGGCCATCCCCCATTGCTCCCGCACCCCTTCTTCTTTCGTTCCCATGCGAATCAATAGTGCGTAGTCGCGGCTCGGCTCGGCTCGGCGCCGCGCGACTCGCGTGGTTCTGTCTGTTGGGGTGGGAGGAGGCAAGAGGCACAAGGTGGGGAGTGGCTGCCACCAAGACGATGACACCCGATGATGTCCGAAGCCAGCCGATTTCAGAGGTTCAGGGTGGAGGGATGAGGGATGTGGCGATCATCGAACTTATTCGTGGAGGACTTACTCCACTCCTTGATGCGATGGTGGGGGTGCGATGGAGGGCAAACGAGTAACGAGTGCGTTTAGTTTCAGGTGAAAGGAGGAGGAAAATAGAGAATTACTCCTTCACGGAGGGGTCGTACCTTCTGATTTCAAATCAAGATTGAAAATTTCCATTTTCCTAATGCACCGTCGCTTGCTTATCCTTAAACGCTTCGGCGCCAAGCTGTTTCAGTTCAATGCTGATGGGGTGGATTTTTTCTATTAATTTTTTTCAGTTCCCTGTGTTTTCGTTATTTCGCCTAGTTGAACGTTTTAAACGTTCAAGTGAACGAATTTTTCTATTGATTGTATTTTAAAGTATAAACAGTAGTAAAATATTAATTTATTGAAATTAACGTTGATTTTTTATGGAAGAATATGGGAGACACTTATAATGTCTTCCATATTCTTCCATTCTAAATTAATGTTAATGCAAATGTATTAACACTATTCATCTTATCTATTTTAAAAATTAGAAAAATATCTTGAAATTCCATAAAGTTATTAGAAATCTCATAAAATACCATAAAAACCTTTAAATTTTCACAAATGTTTAATAACACTCATCAAAAACTCTTAAATTCTTTTAAAATACCTTAAAATCCCTTAAGATTTCATGAAATCCTTAAAAATTCATAAAATCTTTTAAAAATCAGAAAAATATCTTGAAATTCCTTAGAATTTTTATAAATCTCATAAAATACCTTGAAAATCGTTAAAATTTCACAAATTTTGAATAAAACTCATGAAAAACTTTTAAATTCTTTTAAATAATAATATTTAATTAATAATTAATAATTAATTTTAATAATAAGTTCTGAAAGTTCAAATGAATTTTCGTATTAATTGTATTTTAAACGTTACAGCATATTAATTAATATTTTAATACTGTTTATAGCAAAAGGTTCAAAATGCAATCAATATTTGTAATCTCACATTCAGCCCTGTTACAGAATTACTGTACTAATTATAGTCATAGTTGAAATTAACCAATATGAAATGGGAATCAAATAACATTAGATCGAGTGGAATTTATAACATATATAATTCCACGTTAAATCCCATTGAATTTTGATTTAAATTTAAATATCTTGGAGAGGAATTATAAGTGTGATTGAATAAATAATTTATTCGCAAAAATGTAAAGCTCGCATTGAACATTCTTGATAAGGTGAAGGAGAATTTGTCAAGGTATTGAAAAGTTTGTAGGGAATTCAGTATTTTAAAGAATCTGTGATAAAAATATTGTAGATATTATCAGACGCAGGAAGTACTTTGGCCTTTGAAGGACCTCTCTCTAGCATATAAACCGTTCAAAATAAACGATAATGGTTGCCAAAGATACGTTATCTGTTGCCATATTTTATGATAAGTATAGAGAAGACTATCTTCTATATCCGAGAGTACCGTCATTTTCTGGCACAAAGGGAATATATCAATCTTGAGATCTATATCGTATTCCAATTTTCACGTATCCCCTTCATCCAGCCACTTGGTCAGGAATAATCTTCACGGGAAGGAACTACTTCCTTATTTATAATGGCGGAAAATTGATTTTCGACAAAGCTGTCATCAATTGTATTCTCCCACCAATATTTCGAAAAGATATAATATTTTATACTCAGTGTAAATTAAATGTGGTTAAAGTTCTCCACGTTCAAATCAACGAATTTTTTTTATTGTATTTTAAAATATAATAAAACATTAATTAATTTGCATTAACATTCACTTTTTATGACAGAATATGCAAGAGACTTGTAATGTCTTCCATATTCTTCCGTAAAAAATCTAGCTAGGGTCCCGACTAGTTTTCCCTATCAGGGTCCGACTAGTTTTCCTTATCAGGGCCCCGAATAAAAAAGGGAAAACTAGTGAGGCCGGCACTAGACCCCTATCGAAATTTTTACACGAGTTGAAGTAGAAATGCTGAAAATTCGTAAAAAATTTCCCACTAGCCCCAGACAGGGCCGTGATTAGTTTTTTCTAGACTAGAACTTCTATTGCGGGCCACGCTAAAACCCTACTTTAAATGGGGAAAGATAGAGAAATTTCTACACGAGAAAGAACGAATTTTTGTATTGATTGTATTTTAAACTATAATAAAACATTAATTAATTTGCATAAACGTTAATTTTGTATATAAAAATATGGAAGACACTTATAATGTCTTCCATATTATTCCACAAAAAATCAACGTTACTGCAAATTAACTAATGTTTTAACACTGTTTATAATTTAAAATACAGAACGTTGAAAACTGTTCAGTCATGTAAATTAAAACATCCTGTGAATTTAAAGTTAAACGTGTATAAAATACACGAATAATATTTCCAATATGTATTAGTGATCAATAATTGATTGATTCTCTATCATGAAGTTTGATATAAATTGCTTGATTTTTATTGTCTTGTCTCGGTTGATTTCACCACTATTTGCAATAGAGGTCGCGAATATTATCACTATTTAATTAATGAGACCTACATTGATTAGGGAACCTAATATTCAGTAACTTCTGCCTTCTGCCATGATTATGAACATTAATTAAATATTAATTTAGGGGAACACTTCCTGTCCGGGTGAATTCTCCACATCCTTTATTGCCCTTCCTGATCTCCTTGAACTTTACTGAGAGTTTCAAGAGCGGGTTTGCCTGAAACATGGCACTCTGAGTATTTCGCGTTGTTCTGGAAGCAGTTAAAATTACCTAGAGACAAAATAACTAGCTAACTATTCATCTAACAAGAGCACTATATGTATACATATATATAGTGCTATATATATATATATATATATATATGTATATACATGGCGAGACAACCCCAAATGTTGTGTAGTGTCGGGAATGGGAATAGCAATTATCTTGATGGCTTATCGATACACTATATTGACAGCTCTAGAATTAATGACTAATGGACTACAGTTACTTCTAAAACAATTATATACCCGGAGATAGATTTACTTCTCAAAGTTGATTTTATTCGACATACAGAAATATGTTAATGACATGTACATTGTCCAGAAATTGTTTAGAAATTTCTCTATCTTTCTCAATTTAAAGTAGGGTTCTAGCGTGTCCCGGACTAGAAGTTCTAGTCTATACAAAACTAATCAGGGTCCTGTCTGTCGCTGGTGGGAAATTTCTTACGAACTTTGAGAATTTCTACTTCAAATCGTCCCAAGTGCATAACTATATACGTTTATAATTAAAAATATATATTGCGGGGACCTGATTACAGCCACAGCATGACCTTTTCTTTGATAGGGCTGTGAAAAGGCGATTCCTAATAGGTCCCTACTAGAACATCTAGTGTGGGGCCTAACTTAAAAAAGCGTTACGATCTAGCGCCCCGACTAGTTTTTGCAATCAGGGCCCCAACTAGTTTTCCCCATCAGGGCCCCGACTAAAAAAGGGAAAACTAGTGAGGTCCCCACTAGGCCCCTATCGAAATTTTTACACGGGGTACATTTATGTAGGTAAATCAAATTTACTACCATTCTTTTTGCGACACAATTTATATCAGTCAAATTAAACTGAAAATTATTGGATTTATTGGGTTTATTGGAGTTATTGGATTTAGAACTCTTTTTATAGATTTCATAGTCTCTTAATGAAAATTGTTACAAGTTTTGCACAGTTTGAAGTTTAAACAACTATTTATACATGCTGTCGGAAACAGAGATTAAATATTATACCAAAAGTACCGATCTGTATTCAATCAACTTATACATTGGAATAGTTGCGAACTTTCGAAACAAACCCGCCGAAAATTCTGTTCAACATTGTTTGTCTGGTTCTATTGATTCAACTTTTATTAAAAAGTTGAACTTTTATTTTATTATTTTATTTCATTATTTTTCCCATATGAAAAAAAAGGAGAATTTCAAGAAATTTTTTTTCAATTTAAAATATGGACTTTTTATATACCTGAAAGTTCCCCTTAAAAAAAAAATTCTCTACTTCCCGCATTGTTTGTAGTGGAGGATGTGAAGCATAACATCAAATTTTTTCTCTTCTACATCCCCTTCAAAATAACCCATGGTTTATATATTATTCATGACGTAGTGTTTCTTCCGCATTGTTCTTTTGTTTTATTACTGAGCTTTTGACCTGCTTCTTCTTCATTAAAAATTTGTAGCAGTAATCTTGTCAATTTAGTGAGAAAAGAATTCCTCGCATATACACCGACGGTAATTACTTTTTTTCTCCGCGTATATTATAAACTGGAAGGAAAAATATTCTGTCATGCGCTTTGCTTTTCGGGGAGACGGATGTTGGTGGTAGGATGTGGAAGCAGACGATGAAAGGATATGGAGGACGAGAGCAACTCCCTATACAGAGTCGGTCCATTGATAAACATGCGAGATCATTTTTCTGCTTGAGAACGACTGACACACTGTCCTGATAATATATAACAAAATGTGACATGAATTTTATATCATATATATTTAGTTCCTTCGAACACGCACACAAATATTTGTTGCCTGAAAGAGAGCGAGAAAATTAAAGCATTTCTATATTTTTTTTTTCCTTTTGAACATTACAATTTTTTAATACACTAGCAATTATGATCTGCGCGCGAATAGTTTCTCGTTTTTGCAAACCTTTTGCTAGTAGAAAACATAATTGACAATTTTTAATTCTTGAAAGTCCCATAAAGTCCCATTAAATCTGGAAATCTACTGAAAATTTGTAAAATCTATTGGATCCATTCAAAGTTTTTAAAATTACTTAATATCCCATAAAACATCGCAAAGTTGCTTAAAAATACTTAGAATCTCCTAAAATATCATCAAATCCCATGAAATCCCCATCTTAAAATGTATACCTTTCAAAATTTCCTAAAATTCCTTGAATTTTAGTAAATTCATTTGATATTCCTTAAAATTACTCAAAATCCAATGACATCTGATTAAATCTTTTAAAATTTTTGAAAATTCAATGAAATATAGTAAAATCCCTTGGATTCCTTAAAAGTCCTTAAAATTACTAAATATCCCATAAAATATTGTGAAATCCCTTAAACTTATTAAAAAGCCCATGAAATGTCATGTAATTGCTTTGAATTTTGCAAAATCAATTGATATTTCTTAAAATTACTCAACATTTCATGAAATCTTATGAAATTCTTTGAAATTCCTGAAAATTCAATATAATCTTACCAAATCCTTTAAAATTTCTGGAAATAAAAGTTCTCCAAATTACTTAATATTAATAGTGTGGCTTTAAAATAATTTAATATCAGTTATTAGTCATTTTTATACTCTAGAAAATATATTATATTAAATATATTATGTTAAATAAATATATTATATATTAT
>UCOK01006058.1:0-37171 GCA_900474325.1 Synergus umbraculus | reverse complement strand
ATATATATATATATAAAACACTTCATATCGAAGATCAAATGAAGCTTGGCACCATAAATCACGCTTTTCACAATTGATTGGTTTGAGACTAACATATTATGGAAGCAAGCAAACCGAGAATTGGAGAAAGAGATTTGACCAATTTTCAAAACTTGATGCGAAAATTAAATGTCTTGAGTGTCATGAATGCACAGCTTAATTATGAACACTTTACTAATTGTTCGGAAGCCATAAAACGCAGTGTAAATTGTATTTTCACTTTAATTTCACTTTCACATAAGGTTGATTAACAAAAAGAATGGTTTTATGTGAATGATCGTTTACTGCGGATCTTGATCGTGGATGGATTTTTGGTCGCGAGATTCATATGTAGAAGGGTTGACTCGTTACCGGCGATTTTATCGCTCTCAACGAACACGGGAGCGAGCAGTTTGTGTTTCTCGCCTGAAATGCGAGTCAGTGGGTGTCCTATGTCGTGGAGAAACTGGAATGCAGAGGACGATACCTTCACGTCACGATCGATACGAACCAGAGAGTTGTAATCCATTAACCAACACTCACCGGTGCAATGTAACGTCTAAGGAATCCTTGCGATAACGGTGAATAACGATCGGAGGCTCAGAAGCAAATGCAATTACTATTTCAAGCAAAGCATTTTATCCAACTACTACTCTCATCCCTCAATTAGAATTTATTCACCTTTTATTGTAAACCACACAATCGTGCTTTACAATTCATGGTCTACAAAAGACTTATGCATTTCTTTATTAAATATACGTGTTAAACGACTAGGATTCTCTAAAAATTAAAAAAAAATGGAAATCTATCAACCAAAATTCAACGTCTATTTCGTGAATCATATGTCAAATAAAAAAAGAATAGAATAATGTGAAAATTTCTGTTATTTCGATAAAATGTGCTGTTTTCATCAAATACCCGCGTATTAATTACATATCAATTTTGCTTTTATTCGTGTTGAAATAATGCATTGTGTTATGGGTTCAATGAAAACAAAGAAAGAGCGAGTAGGTTTCAATATTTCATTATTTCATTGTTTTTCATGCATTTTTGAATCTGTCAAATCACTGATGGAATTATGGAATTGGTTGTAATATTTAAACTCACTGGAATTGATGTGGGAGAACAGATAACTTTTACAATATTTATTCTGTTTAAATGAAAAGAATAGCAAAGCTTTGAAAGCGACTTATAGATTGCGATGATTTTTTCCTTCAGCAATGAAAATTTGCTTCCCTCTGCTTTTGTGATTCCGTCGATCGTTCTGACACCAGCATTGTCGTAGATGGGACAAAACGTCGTAGTTTTTTCACTTAAACAACGATCGCCGCGAGCGCATTTGCACCAAATCGATATACATGGACTAAACTCTAACAAGTCGGTGCGGTAGAAATGTGTGGGACAAGGTGAAAGATATATTCGAGGACGAGTCGCGTTTTTGAGGTCGCAATGGTTATTGTTTTTTAATTGAACCGTCGCTCTCACATCCTATGTTGCTGTATGTATGTATATGTATATGCTATATGTATACATATATATGTATATGCATGCATGTATGTATGGCATATATATGCATCGTCCTATGAAGTTGGCTTGGGAATTTTTTCAATTAAAAACTACCGGTGCTTCAAGTCCGGAGAGAGGGGAAGTAGTTTTAATTATTTTGGTATCGTGACGCATGAACCGCTTCAGTAAGACCGCGCTAGAAAAACTCCAACGCAGAAAAGCAACGTTGGTGACCTATGTGACGACGAATGGACCGACAGCCTAGAAAAAGGAGGATGTACTCTGCAGAGAGACAGAAATACGGAGAAAAAAGCAAGTACATAAATAGAGAAAAAGGGATGAAAAGTGAATGTGCGGTAGTACATCACATTTCGCTAACTATGTGAAATCTCGTGTTTCATTTCCCTGAAAAAATTGAACTTTAAAGTTCACAGACTGTAAATTTACGTTTACAACCAACTTTATTAGATATAAACTCTTTCTGTATTTCCACTCAAGTCAGATATTAATCAGTTCTGATTTCAGTTCTATGACCTTGCTTTTGGTTCTTCATGGACTCTCAATTTTATTACCGCCGTAAATCGCAGACATAAGAGTAAGAAAACTGCAATCTTCCATAATTCTAATAATAAATTCATGTGGACGAAGTTGACTCTGAAGCAGAATGGAATAAAATGGAAAGAGAGAAGGGTGGGTAATTTTTAAAGCGCCTTCATTTGAAACAAAGTACCCTCATGTTGCTTACAAAGGCCGGATTTTCTTGCAAGAGTCTGAGACAGTATAAGGGAACGAGGTTGAAAGGCTTTAATATGAAGACGTACACGTACAGTCTGTGACCTAGTAGGGATGAATATACTTTCTTCGA
The DNA here is from genome assembly GCA_900474325.1 of Synergus umbraculus. Lineage (NCBI taxonomy): Eukaryota > Metazoa > Arthropoda > Insecta > Hymenoptera > Cynipidae > Synergus > Synergus umbraculus. Next base: position 34,782 of record UCOK01006058.1, on the reverse strand, counting down.
CGAACCGTGCCTGTCGCAAGAGACTGCATAAGAAATTTAAGTCGAGCTTCAAGCATGTACGTGCAAATTAACATCTTAACTCGGTTACCCGGGGAAGAGATCTAGCGCCCAAGTCTGACCCGGAAATTCGTCGGAGCACGACAAAACTTAAACCATTATATCTCCTGTGCCCTTCCGTCTTATACCCTCGTCGTTTACTTCCTTACGTTATAATCTTTCACGGAATCTCGGCAGTTAGCGAGTTATAAGCCTGGCACGTCGCACAAACCCTCATACAACTCTACAGACACAAGTTTTTAACTCTAAACCCTTCTCGAGGCACTTCTACACTGAAACTTACCTAAAAACTACCCGAACTGTATGCTCTAATCCGTTTAATTTCATGTATTGTTTTCTTATCTGAAAACTCTAAAAAGTTACAAGTATGTACAAAAAACATCAGCTACTGATGAAGATAATTTAAAAATATTATATTGGTATGCCCATTAAATTTGGGTACAGTTCATAAATCCATGCTGTCCTTTAGGTGGCTGATTAAATCGCCTGAATGATGAAGGTTTGGAGATGTTATGTAAAACATCACCTGCGAGACCGAGAGAACAGGTTTTTCTCTCTCTTTCTTTTTCTCTCCACGACTGTCAAGGCGGTGGGCGAGACGTTATGGGCAATATTTGTCACGACTTATCTCAGCCACGCATCTTAAGCGCAGAGAATTAAATATGTAATCACACCGTTATTATCTTGTTAACAGCTGACGCGACAGAATATTTCCTCTGTCGGCTGTCTTTATATGTCAAATTACATGTTTAGGCTATTCCAAACCCTGTCATATTCGCTCCACCTCAATTTATTATCTCATCATATACTTTCTCCAAATCATGTAATGAATAATTTAGTATTTTAGATTTACAATAATTGTTTCAAGTTGATTTATAGAAGGCAGGTGACTGTTGGATAGTTAGAAAGCGATAAAAAGCAAAAAACATATTAATAGGCGAGACGTGTGAGTAGACTGAGCGACCTGAGCGTGGAATAGAGACGAGAGACTGCTCTGTAAGAGAATAAAGGATGAGGGATAGCTTCCATTGATTATGAGGAAAGGCGAGAGTTGTTAATGGCCGACGACTATTATCCACGTCAATGAACGACGTGGCTTCCATTCCCACGTGACGCCCTCCGCAACCTGCGATATAAATATATCTTTCTGCACTACGCAATGAGACATTCGCGGTGACATCCGCCAATGGCAAGTCCGTAGTGTACTTTTAGCTAGAAAACCACTCCCAACGCATTATAAAGACGAACCCAGCTGCGTTTTATCGCCGATCACCTTGTTTGAATTTGTCTTCTTATTCATCATTTACCTTCTTCCAATCACCCAAAAATATCTTCTAAACTCAAAAATCAAGATGAGATGATTTGTTTAATGGTTTACTCCCGTTCTCCACTCGTTACTTTTTGTTGGGTGAATTAGCGAGCTGCTTCCGAGCAATCCTTCGTTAGTGAATGTGGGCACGGGTGAATTAAAGCAGACCCACTTCGCAAGCACCAATCCGTAGTTGGAACAACAGTAGTAGCATTCTGCAGTGCTTATAGCCGAGAGGTTAATGCAACTCTCGCTACGTCTCATAACGATTTCACGGCACACTCGTTTGTACCAGTCCAAAGGCAAGATGCCATTGGTCAATCTAATTCGAGTAATGCAGCACAATTGGTCGTCGCGAAGGGTGACCTCCCCATTGACCGATGCAGCTGTCAAGGATCTCAATGAGCTGATTGTCACTGCCAGGTGTCTTAATCATTCTCTCTCTCTTTTCCTACATCTCTTTCATTTCACCCAAGCATCCCGTTCTCGTTTCTTCGCTTCATTACTTGCCTTACGACGATATTTTTAACTCAAGAATGGTCTTCGAATGAGAACAGGCCAGAGGTATCAACGAAACCCTTCTAGTAGTTTGTGCGCTTTAATGACGGACTTACGATTTTCACAATCTAGTCCTACGTGGCGACATTTGTCGGGAGCCAGTTTTGGCTTGGCTTGTCTTATTGTTAGCTAAAGCATGTCTTCCTCTTAAAAGAGGAGGGAATAATGGAATGGAATAAATACTGTTAATGGAATAAAAAGACTTGATTCGAGCTCGAATGGTCTGGTTATTTTTGGATAATTTATAGGTTTATATAATTTACTGATGAGGTTCTGGCTTGGATCTTTCAACCATCTGAATGAATACATGGAAATTATAGTGGAAATCAAGAATTTAACAATTTAACTTAGTTTCTGCAGTTTCTTGGATAGATTTCATGTGTTTAATAATAATAAGAGAAGGAGGAAGGCTTTACAATAAAGGAGAAGCACTGATTATTCCCGTTGGGAGAATTATGTTGACTTGCACTGTTTGATCAAACAAGAGTGAAACTTCCATCAGTGTACGTTGCTCATGTACTGATAACTACATGCTAACGATACAGATCCTTGGAAATGCGCACGCGTGCATGAGTGCACCCGAGTCGTCGACTGAGTCGACAACAACGTTGACAAAGGACAAAGGCCAGAGGGTAATGCACAATGGTCACTAAAGTTTACTTGGCTAACTTACCCGACCAAGTTCCAGTGCAATCCTAGATTCTGGATCTGATAAGGAAAAATCGATACTAACTTTACGAAAAATTATTCTGCATCAGTGGAGTGCAAAAGTTTCGAATGGTTTCATCCTTAAATAAAATCAAGCATTGCAGTACTTGCTTCATTCTTTGATTGTGAATGATCTCGATTTTTGCTACAATGTATACAATAGTGAAATCTTTAAGCTTGTACTTTATTATCGATGAGCTTTCAAAGGGATATGTGATTAACATAAAAATGTAGTTGTCATCTTAATACTTGTTGAGATTGTAGAGATATTTGGAAACTAACATGAATGAGGAGCATTCGACTTTAGAAATGAATAGGAACTCGATTCGGATGTTCGAAGGGAGTATCAAAGGCTGCGTTCCCTTTCGCGCGCTGAAAGCTTTGAAACGTTAAAAGCGCAGCAGCAGTAAACTTTTGCCGCTCCATTTCCGGATGGAGCCCAAACTCGTTTTACTTGCTTTACTACTGACGTGCATTCGAAACAGTCAAGCCAACTTTTCCTAACCCGAATTCGTGACTACCCGAAAACGATAATGCAGTAATTAGTCTAACACACTCGCAGTGAAAGAGTTTTGTTTTCGATTGAAATGTTTGACTTGGAAGCGTAATTGAAGAAACTTTTTAGAATTCAATCAAATTCGTGTTTACTTGTGCAATCACAAACTAAATCTCCAATTTGAAAGCTAATGCCTCGTTATAAAGTTCAACTTGGAATAGAATTCATCAATTTGAAAATGAATTACCAAAATTGTGCAATCATTGAGGGTTCACTCAGAAAAATTATTTTGTCAGTGTTATTTTTCTTTAAGAAGGATTATAAAGGGGGAAAGGGATAAAAAAAGGATGGGAAAGAATGACAATAGAAAAAAGGAAAGATGAGAGAAGATTGGAGAGTCGAGAGTCGAGAAGAGAAGAATCGAAGGTCTTTTAATTTGATATTGAAACCTGGCAGTATCCCTGTTTGCTGAAGTATGTCCCGACACCGCGCTCTTTGCCGTCGGGCGTCCCGGGGATACATCGATTTATTTGTTTTCGTGGCGGCGAGTTAATTGGATTTATTTCGTGACGACGGTTTATTTTTGTCCCAACGGCACTCCAGCCGTCCCGCCGGCCCACGGCGACTGCACTTGCGCCATATTTCTCATGCGAAAATCGTTCCCTTCCGATTGACTTGGATGATCAAACCGATCTCTTATTCCGTCCGCGTACGGATTCTTGGTTCAACGAACAGCAAGGACGACAAGAAGGACGTCGAAGGTTCTCGTACTTATATATTTAACCCTTCCATCGGCCATGTCCAATTTGATGGACTTGCTGTTTTCTTTAAGTGTCTCACAACATTCTCGCATACCTGCTGTATGCTCTTTGAATTCATGTAGGGATTTTTTCCCCTCTCACATAAAAAGTTTCTTTAAATGTATTTTGTACTAGTCGTTTCTTCATTTCACTCTATACAATTTATAATTCATCGATTAGATGAATAATAAAGAACGAGAATAACTGAAGAAAAATTGGATGGATCCAAATTTTCGTCGGCAAAAAATAAAAGTTTCATGTAAGTCGATGTAACTCTTTTAAAAACGTATTTCAAACAATGGCTGCGTTAGACGGTCTGGTTTCACCTCCACGAAAAAGCGAGGCCGGTTGTAACGGAAGTTACAAACTTTCCTTGGCTCCGGAGAAATATTTCCCGTCTCTTATAAAAGTAGAAGAACTGCAGTAGGGATATAGTTCAAGATTCTCAATTCCCTTCTAGAAAAGGAACTATCGCGTAAACAAGACGCGGAAGAAGCCAGCCGACGTCAATGGCTGCGGAATTGGGGAAGTTTCAAAGAAAGGCGAACAATTGCAACGCTCCCCTCGAAGCGAATTGAGCTTTTGGAGTTCCAATTAACGAGAGGAAGCTTCGCTAATCCCGGAACAATCACACTTTGGGTGCCGCTTAGAGGGAGATCCGCGAAGTTTCTACTAATTAATTTCTCATAATTTCATATCTACTTTCAGCACACATGGTTACCGTTCAGCAAGTTCGATCTTCGCCGAAATTGCTCGGGAAATTTGAAAAGAAAAAATGGGATGCTCAGGCTGCAATCTTTTCCAGATTGAAACCTACTTCTGCTGAACTAATAATAAAAATTCAAGGGACGAAATTCCGATTTCGGAATCACGTTTTGCTCTAAAGGATAAATTATCTTTGCATCTTGAACTTATCTCTAGAAACGGAATAACGTTATTCATTCCGCAATAAGAAGGAGGCCGAATTGGTTCCATCGAATGGAATCGGTACAATCGTTATCTTCGATCCTTTTTCATCGAAACGAATATTCCCTGAAGTCAAAGTCGACGTTCTTGGCTCTGGACCAATCCCGTTCCGTCGCAGTCAGGCGAATTACGATAAGGTTTTTGGCACGTATGGGACGCAAAACGTCCTGTCGGTTATTTTGGATGTCTGCACTCATCAACTTCCGGGAGAAACGAGAAGACAAGGTTCTCTTGTAAAACCACGCGAATTAGTTCGTTAAATGTCAATGATTAATTAGTAGCAAGATCAACCTCATACCAAAAAAAAAAAAAAAAAAAAAAAAAGGAAAAATGAAACCACTTTTCGTGCTTCATATCTCCTACTGTTACGATAGAACGGCACTCTTGAATGAGAAAAGTTTTCAAATTACGCGCACGATAATGAACCCATGGATACCAAAAACCCACTTTGCGGTTGAGTTACATTAGTTAATTGTCACCGAGTGCATTATCCGATAAGTTCTAGTTTCATTTATGTTCCGCGCCAGAATTCACGAGGATAATTAACTCACAGACTTTTCTTTCAGCAGATTTGTATGACGTAGTTGAAAATATGAGTTTTACTTTTTCAGACTAATTTAAATTCATTTGAAGTGTTAATTGTGAGAATGGTAATGAGCAAGACCTATTTTAGTACACGGAGAGACCTTTATATCAATTTTTCCTGAAATGTGGTACAATTTAGAGACGAATGTGTCACATTGAAAATGTTTACTAGTGAAAATACAAAAGTTTACAAAAGTATATAGTATATTATGGTTTCTAAAATATAATATTTTCATTAGTAAAAATTATCATATTATAACACATTTGTTCCTAAATTGGATTGCAGTATTTTTTAGCTTTTTGACGAGTGAAATTTTCGTGATTTCATTTTGAGCCTTTAATCATATTGAAGGCAGGGCTGAAAAATTAAGAGAGTTCAGGAAATCAGTTTTGGCACGCGAGCCAAAGTACTTGTATAATAATCCAGTAAAAACAAATTCTTCGCCTTTGCGTTCTTCATCCTTATCTTTACCATCAGTCATAAATTTCTATTCGCTTTTCATACTGATGTAACTGGAATTTTCGTTATACTTTCATGAATCTAAAAACTTAGAATAGGAATCAATACCTATATTTTCTATTGATCTTGGTTTGTAACAATCTCTGTTGTCTCTAATCAGAACTTCAATTTAGGCCTTAGGATTGTTTCGAATCAGAAATATTCAGGAATATTTTTTTTATTCTTTCGCGTAATTTCCATGTCTTCAATTTCGAAGTCTTTACTTCGCCGATTTATATTTCGTAACGTGTAGCAGTAATATGCAAAAAGCAATGTGGGAGGGATGATGAGAAGGAAGACATTTTAATCTTAAAACCACTTAAAAACTCCCTGCATAGATCGCACCGGTATCTTGTGAGCTAGATCGGCTTCAGTCGTAGTGGTGGAGCGTCGGGAATAAAGCTTGTATGAAATTTAATAAGTTCTTTGGAGAAAGTCGTAAGTTTCAGCGGAAACAAGCTAGGGCGCGAGAGTTTCCTAAATTTACGCTTATCGTCAGTGCCTAGCTCGCTACACATATCCTTTATTTTTTTTAATACAAAATATAGAGAAGAAATTGATGCGAACTCAATCTTGAAATTAAGATGAGGATTTGCCTAACATTATATGAACGAAAAGGAATTATCTTTGAAATTCTTTTGATGATATTGTTATTATTATTTTTGATGACATTGTTATTATTATTTACCTCTTCTTTTGCTAATTCGGTATTATAAATGCATTATTAGAGCTGCAAGCAACTGTGTCCATCTGCATATAAATAAATTAAGGTTTGAATCTAGTTACCATGATTCTTCGTCTTGAGCATATCCGATATAATCGCAAGATATGCTCCAAGTAGTTGGGGTCTGAGAAAGAAGCAGGAGCGAAGCAGTTAGCGAAAATTAAGATAGTTTGAGGAGGCTCTTGGTTTTAATAATAAATTTCCTCGGCGTCCTTAAGCCCTTCTAAAGTGGTTGAATGAGCCAACTTCTTTTTTCTTCTTTCCGTTTATCGCCCCATCCCTTGACCCTCTTCATCTACATTCTTGTTCATCTTCGTTTCACGCGCAAAGTTCTTTTTTCCTGTCTACTGCTATTCTTGGTGAAAATTCTTTTTTCTTTCCTAAAACAGAAAGAAGAGGATATTTCTCGAAGGAGTATAAACTTGATGTTATATTCAATTAAGCTGCGCGAAGAAAGAGATCTAAATTATTCTTCTCTTGTGAGTTTCAGTTAGCACATTTTTTTTGTTTATGAACTATATTATTCCCAGGAATTTCTAACTCTCTTTTAAGTCTATTGATATCTCTTAAAATCTCTTAAAATCCCTTAAAATTATGTAAAATAAGACACTCATATCAATTTATATTCATAACAACTTGGATTCGAATTGTACTAATATAGGTCAGGAAAGAGAATAAACTAGATCCAAATGTCTTGGATATCCTTCAGTGATGATACAATCCCCGGAGGACATTCCCGGAGGGTTGAAGAGACGTTTTCCACAGAATACGAATGTCGGCGGATTGCTGAGTGTAATCGTGTCGAGCGATTAATAACGATGAGGGTTCGAGGTTCGTCGCTTAGTGGCAGAGACAGACGAAGCAAAACGAAGAGCAGGAGAAGAATGACGAGAGGGAAGTTAAGACGATTCTGTGTAGCATGGACTAAACTGGTTCCTACGGGAAGAACAAGTGCAATTCTAGTCACGTATCTTCTCGGGATTAGGTTCTGTTTCCGTGAGGGCCAACTCAGTGCCTCGCTATCCTATTTGGCTCATTCTTGTGGTTTTCTGCGTCGCGATACCGTGATACTGAATTCTGTAGTTACTTCCTATTTATAGTGCTCCCTCTTCGCGCGAAACGGGCGTTATCAGCTTTCTTTTCCTTCCCTTAATTCCTCAGTCGTGCAGCACCTTCTCTTTCTTTTTCATCCTGTGGCTGGCTTCCTTAACAATTCGCTCTTTGCGAGCAGAGGCATCTCACTTTTTCGCCAACGCAACCGTTCCAAGAAGCTCGGTTAAATAATGCCATGATAACGGGATTCCGTGCGGCACCAATTCCTATTTATGGGAATGGTGCTACAAAAAGCTCCCACTTCGCACACCTCTTTCGCGTTTTTTCCTGTTTCCCCTTTTTTTCCTGGTGCGCCTTTTTTCCTGTTTCACCTTTTTTCCTGTTTCACCCTTTTTTTCCTCTTCTCGTTCTTTATTCTGTAGGTACTTCTCCTGAATTCCAGAATACTGCGATGTAAAGCAATGGGATTTCAAGTTCGCAGCAATGCAGAACTCTCAACTCCAACTTTGCTCGTGCATGCGATGCGACTCCAACTTTAAGGGAAATATTGCTTGTCATTTCAAATCCTTAGACTTTCTCTTTCGCTTCCTATCTGTCCAAATTCTGCTTATATATGGAAATATTACTTTAATCAGTTTCTTTAAAAATTGAAATTGTGTTTTTGATGATGTTCAGTCGTTGTCAGTGTCGTTTATGTAGTTTTGTTAAATAACATAAAAAATGGATTCAATTTTTGAATTGGTTTTAGTTTCAATCCCCCGAACAGTCAAATTTTCAATTTAGGTGTTATGAAAATTTGTATTTGGTGACGAGGAGAGGCAACAATTTATTTCACTCCAGGGATAACTTCACTTTTGTGAAATTGTCGCGTTTCGACCCTTTTTGCACATTATATTTAATGAAATTGGATAATATTGTATCCGATGAAAATATTTGTAAATTATTTTAAATTTCCGAAACTTACACTTTCAACATTTTCATAGTCATAAAATCTTGATTCTCCTTTATAAATTGGCATAATTATAACCCTTGCTCTTTTTTTTCTGTTACAGGTAAGCACTAAGATAAATACTGTTTATGAAACACAAAGCAGAGACGGAATTTAGTTCAAGTGCACCAGTAATGAACAATTCGTGAGTCACAATTATTCGAAATTCGAAAGCACCTTTAAAACAGTCGACAATGTCGAGTCGTTAAATATTTAACATGTCTATCGATTTTCCGAGACTTAGCTGTAAGTTAGAGTCCATCCATTATTTATTTTCTAGATATCTAGAGAAACTGTAAGAAGCGATCCGAAACTAGATGCTATGCTGTTCATAAACATCGAATACCGCGAGAAGTGTCGCGAAATAATTAATTCTCTCAGGAAACAATTGCAAGTTTGAATTTACAGAATGAGTGAGAGACAGAGAATGAGAGGGAGAAATTTGAATCCGAATCCTCGAGTAACACGAGTGCTCTTGTTGTAGCTAATTAGTTATTCTAATGACATGAAAGCCCTGTTCAACGACCAAGTCTAAAACTTGCTAATAGTTTAGTATGCCAGATAAACTGTCTAGAATACTGCAAACGTATTCTACCTTCGTGCAATTCAATCTGCATTTAAATAAAAACATTCATTCACGAAAAGATTCATTAAAATCCTATCAAATCGTTGAAGATTGATCATTCTAAAATTTATTGTAAATGAATAGGTGTATAGTTTGAATAGTTTGGCCCGAGCTTTTTTTTTCTAGAATTTGTGTAATTTTAATTGAAATAGCCTTAGATTTCGATCATTAAAGTCTAATTATTCGTATACAAGGGTCATCCAATGCTTTATGGCTCTGGGTAATACCATAAAAGAAGACTCTAAAAGATAGATTCGTACTCAAAACACTTAGAAACTCGAAGCGAATAGTCGAGTAGAGTCGTTCCAAAGTCGTTTTACCTCCGGTAATGGAGAGGATCGAAGAAGTAATTTGGAGGAATAGCTTGCGATTATCGTGCGTAATGGCTCGATTAATCCTTTACCAAAAATCCCTCCTCCACTTATCTGTAAATTCGCACGCAGAAGTAGCGATCTTCTTTTAACAAACAAAAAGAAAACACTACATCCTAACAATCTTCTCAACTGTTTCAACTTTTGAATTTTAATATTTAATCATTTCGAATTTTGATTTTTGATTTTTACGACTCATTCAATGAGTTTTGGATGAAATTAATGAGGGATTTAGCACTCTCTGAATGTATAGGTAAAAGGGTGAATAAGGATCAAGTAACGTTAATTACCCGACAGTAACTTTGGTTGGTGAATACCCGTCATTAATTTCAAGGCGGCGATCAATTCCGTGCAATGAAAGGGACGACGTAGATAAATAGTGCAATTTTTCGACGAATCACTCCGCGAGGTACCGAACGCGATCGCTGAATCTACGAGGGCGGAGTAATTGGCGCGAATTCTGTAACAGAGTTGAGTTCGTCAAATGAGCCCCGGGTTAGCTTGTCGAGTAACGAGGTGATGGCTAGGAGGAAGGTTGAATGCATTCGAAACGGCTGTCAGACACTGGCTTGGAAAGATAGATTGATGAGATCTGCACTCGCGTGCCGCCGAGCTGGGCTTGTTTCCGCTTCCCCTCTTTCTAATGCGGGCCGATCATAGAGAATTAAACTGCCAGTCTTAAAGTTTCAAGCCCAAGGAAAGGGATCGATTTATCTCTTTCTCGATCATCACTCCAACTCTCCAGCGAGTATTGTTCAGTTTACCAACTTCTGTCCAATTTCAGTCTATTTTATTTAAATATCAGCTGGGTTTTCGCCGAAACCAGTCATCAGCTGGGAAAATAATCGTCAATGTTTCCGAAAGAGTTAACTTGCAGGAAATAGAACCATCCCATTCTATTTATTTAAATTGTCTTGCAGTGGAAGTTGGTAGATTTGGTTGGAGACTAAGGGAGTAAGGGGAGATTTACAAGTTAGGTAAAATCTGATGGAAATCAATGCAGGGAACGAGAAAGGGAACTCATTCGCTGAATAGAGGGAGAAACCTCATGTTGCCGATCGTTGGTTACAGATACACGTAGATTCATCGTGGAGTTGGGCAAAGGTGGAAAGAGGCAGGTCGAAGGTGTGTGACTGTATTATACCTCCTATCGGTGGTTTATGCAGCCATAAATAGCGTTTATACGCTCGGTAAAGTATTCCCGAAGCACCGGCGGGCCTGGCTTTCCGCCTATCCGCTATCTATTCTATTATGCCTCGACACAGTACTTTCCTATCCCAATAGCGAGAGAGTCTTCTCCTTAGCTTTCAGACATTTTTCTTACCCTTCTGCGACGGATTCCTCTTCTCCATGTCTCATTCATCTTCAACCACTTCTTACCAATTGTTTCCAATGTTCCTTCAAATTACTGGCACAAGTCAGCAACTCCTTCCGGGAATATTTCACTCTAGATTTTGTCTATTTGTCTAACCATCTACTTTGAATAAAAATATTAAAGAAATATGAAAGAAGGTGCAGTACGGAATGAAGTATTATTCTTTAAAAGAAATATTGATTTTACTGATTCAAATTTAGAGAGTGGGTTTGAAACAATAATGTAACCTAGATTTTAGGGACATTTTGTTGCATCACTTTTTTTAGAGAGGTATTTCAAGACGTTTTTAGGAATTGTAATGGACTTTGACCATTTTTAAGGAATTTTTATGAAGTTGTTAAGATTTTTAGGAATTTGAAAAGATTTCATTGAATTTTAAGGTATTTCAGGATTTTTCGCGGTATTTCAACGGAATTCATGAAATTTCAAGAGAGTTTTTGAAGTTAAGGGGTTTTAAATCAAATTTTGAGGAATATTAAGGGATTTCTAAGAATTAAGATTAAGAATTAAGATTAATGTTCCAATGAATTTTAAGCGATTTCCAAGGTTTTCATAAAATGTTAAGTGATTTGAAAAGGTTTCTGAGTGTTTTTAGGGATTTTAAATCCTGTTGTTAAGTTTAGAGGAATTTTAAGACATTTCAAAAGATTTTAATGAATTTAAAGGGACTTTACGGAATTTTAAATGTTACAATAAAATTTTCTGGAGTTTTAAAAAAAGCCAAGAGATTTTAATAATTTTAAGGGATTTTCTCGAATTTAAAAATATGTCAAGAGATTTTTATGAGTTTTTAAATATTGTATGAGGTTTAAAGGATTCTACAGTTTGTCAGATAATTTTATTGAGGGATTTCAAATGAATTTCTATACGTATATGATTTTTAAAAGAATTTGTAGAATTTAAGAGGATTTCGAAGGTTGTAGTAAAACTTTAAGGGATTTTATGAGATTGTTCTAATTATTAAAAGATGTTGTAGAATTTTTTAAGGATTTCATGGAATTTGATAAGATTTCTATAGATCTTAAGAGATTTATAATTTTAATGGTTTTTGTGGATTTTTAAGGGATTTCAAGAGGTTTTTAGGAGTTTTAAGAAATCTTAACGAACTTTAAAGCAATTTCGATGGTTTTCATGAAATTTTAAGGGATTTGAAAAGATTTCTGAGTGTTTTAAGAGAATTTAAGGGGTTTTAAATCTTATGAAGTGTCGATTAAGATATTTCAAAGGGTTTCAGAGAATTTTAAGGGACTTTAAGAAGAATATTTTAAACTGTTTCCAAGAATTTTAAGAATTTTTCACGAATTTTAAAAGATTTCAAAAGAGTTCTATAAGTTTTGGAGTATTTTATGGGATTTTAAAGTTGTCAGGTAATTTTATTTATTTTTCTATAATTTTTAAAAGATTTTGTAGAATTTTTAAGGATTTCATGGAATTTTATAAGATTTCTAAAAATTTTAAGAGATTTTAAATCTTAGGAAATTCCAAGAGTTTTTTTTAAAGAATTTTTAGAGCTTTTTATACGAGTTTTAACTTGGATTTCATGACATTTATGAAGTTTTAAGAAATCTTAAGGAATTTTAAGGTATTTCGAAGATTTTCCTGAAATTTTTTTGCGCTATTAGTTGGTTTTTCTTCTTTTAACTTCAAGTCATTCAAAAGTCAATCAGGTTGGTAATAACTATCAGGCTAGCGGACCGGAAAACCGGGAAAAATCTGGGAATTTTTTGTATTTCATTGAAAAATCGACTTTTTTTACACTTTATCTTCCTTTTATTCTATTTCTACTTAATCAGATATAAAAAAAATAATTTTTTCTTCAAAAATCACAAATTGATCTTGGGAAAAAAAATTTGATCGGGAAAAGACCGGGAAAAACCCGGGAATTTTCAATTCTCTGATCACTAGACACCCTGTCAATGATATGCGAGATTTTCGAGATATTTCGTGACACCATTTTTTAAAGATAGGATAATAGAGAGTTTAATTGATACATTGAGAGGAGAGAGAAAAGTAGAAGCTTCTCTCTTACGAAAGACGGTGCCGAGAGTCGATTAGTGCATTTTATCGAGTTACGTGGATGAGTCGTGACATGATAAAGGTGCGCGACAAAATTATGATTCTTTTATGCAGGTTTTTATGCCGCAGTCGCTTTACGAGGACATGAACATATCGGGATGAAAGTCTTGCGTAGTATATCTTCTCGGAAATGTCTACACACAGAGAAGAGTCAGAGATAGAGCGAGAGAGATAGTAAGAGAGCGAGAGAGAAAGAGAGAGAGAGAGAGAGAGAGAAAGAGAGAGAATTAGTATAATCCCACATTCTCGTACTTGGCAAGAAAGGAAGGAAGGAAGGTTGGCAGGCGCCTTCCACATAGATCTTACAATATGTAACCAAGAACGTGTGGTGATAGATCCAGTGTGGTGTGCTACGCAAGCAACACGGCAATAAAGTTTATTGCGGGAATGCATTAGTTCGAATACGTAACGTACACCGATGCACTCTCGCTCTCTCAACCCTTAAGCCTCCACCTCCAACCTAACAGTCGAGTATACTTAGGGTCCCAATAAACCCGACTGAATATACTCGGAAGTTAACGTAACCCCGCTTCACTTCTGAACGTAGCCGATCCATGGCACGCCAAGGCGCGTGTCTCGCGGCAATCCCACTTTCATCCTCCATCTCTACCACCTCCGCCACCCACAACTCACTCTGCTAGGTTCTCTTGTTCCTCAACGGGCTCAACGCTCAACCGCCAATCGCTATAGGTATAAGCAGTGTTTCTTGTTATCGGTTCAATGAGAAAGACTCACTAGAGAAAACAGACACAAGCTGGGAAGATTAATACCCTACCTCTCCAAGAAAAGGCTGCACATCGTGAAAGTTGAAGAAGGCAAACGAGGTTTACAGTGTCAGCGCCTTTAATTCTCATATTGATTCCAGTATTGACCTTTAGAAGGTGACGGACTTTCATAAGTAATGCCGCTATTCTGATGAAGATCTCTTTTTCACAAAAAAGCACCAAAATATATAGGAGTGTACGCATCTTGATCAAGACACCTAAAATGAATACATCAGTGAAGCTGGGAATTGTAGAACAATGAAGATTAGAGGATTAAAATATTGATTTATGAATCTGATTGATAAAAAAAGATGTTTAATTTCCGCGTATTGTTTGTTAACGACCACCATCGTGGTCATCTTTCTCATCGTCTTTGCTGGAGATTAAGGGAGGTGGGAAGGACTATTGTTCCTGGGACTGGAGGAGGAGTAATTTACAAGGGTACTTTTTTTATCCTGACTTCCACAATAGTGCCGGTATCCCGCTAGGAACGAAAGGCGTACCTTCTGCAGACATAAGGAGGTGGTGACCGAGGGAACCAAGTTAAAACAACAAGACCTTCACGACAGCAAACCAGCAAACCAACAAAACAGCTAACCAGCTTTCCAACGAAGCCATGTCGTTCACAGGACGCTAAGTTTACTTTGCAAAGTTTCGTGTGTAGCACCGTGCTCGGCTTGTTGGCCTACTCGCTTGCTTATAACTACTCGCCTCAGTTTAGTCGCTAGTCGAACTTCGAAACCTGGTGTGGTCCTTAAAATGAAAGACATGCTAAACTCAAAGCTGAAAGCTAACATACTTTTTTTCCGAAGACTCGCATTTCTGCATTTTCTAGTTAAAAAAAAGTCTGCCTAATTATGTACTGAGGAAACTCGTTTTGAATGCTTTTATAAGTTAAAGTCGAGAGTTAAGTCGAGCTGGTTTTTCTGGTTACCTTCCTGACCCCAGAGAAATATTTCACATTTTTCCTTTATAAAAATTAATTGAAAAAATTGTTGTGAAAGAATAAGTTCGACATGAATTTCTTTCTGACATCATAATTTGAAAAGTAACAATTTTCTCAGTGAATAGCTCGTCGAACATCAAGAAATTCGGAAACCGCTCGTAAAATTTTAAGGAGCCTGGATCGATAACTGGGTTAAAAGGTATCGCAATTTATGGCACACCGGTGAAGTTCTTGGCACAGCTGAGTTTCAAAATATGTTTTAAATTCAAGATCTCATTACTGAGATCTGAGTAATCTGGTTATCTGAGCAATACTGCGGATTCACGAAGCTCCGATTACTCAATTGCTCTTCTTCTCATCTCTCTGTGCCGACCGCAACGACATCCTTTCGTTCACACGAAAATAAAACGAAATGATGAAGTGCGTAGCATAATCGGAAGATAAACTCACATTTACTGCAATTTATACTTGCTGTAATTTTAATTTTACTTTACGATAGTGATTGTATCAATATTCTTGATGCAGAAATCTGATTTTATGAACAAGGATGAACTTGTGCTGATCTAGCCAGCCTAGTTAAGCTGGGGTGACTGTAATGGTTTTTGCAGAGCTCTTGCTTAGCAGAGCATATCCCAAGTGTATAGCGGCTACTTGTTGACCGTATTCCTTTCCGTTGCCTCATAGCAGAGCGGTGAATTATCGTCCCCCAACCAGAAAAGGCTATCTTCCCTGCAAATCTTAAAATTTATTGCCCGAAGCTGCGAATAAAACGTAATTATGGCTTTTTGCGATATCTGGTCGCCTCGATCGTTCGTAGCAAGATCGCAGAAATTGTCTCCAATTCGATCAACCAGCAAGAGGATATTATGTGTTTTAATTAATGAATAATGTATTAAAGAAGTATTAATAACTAGAATTTGGATTATCATATCTGGGAGACTATTTCAGAAGTGAATTAAAAATGGACATGAAATGAAATTAGAAGTTGAGGAATTTAAGAAGTAATAAAACCAATTAAGCGTGGAGTAGTAGCAAGGGTAGGGAAAAAGGAAGGAGGATTCGCTTTAAGGAAGAGACGGTAGCAGAAGAGGAAAATCGCTCGTCATTGGCTAGACTCCAAATCAATTTAAAAGTTCGTGGAACCCGCTGCCAATCGCTCACGCGAGTTACGCGCTGCGAATCCACAAGTCATGAAAAATCCCACGCATGGTTATAATGACAAGTGGTTGGGTTCGAATCAGGCGTGATAAAAAAGCTAATGAACGCTAAAGTCTAGGCACAATTAACGACACTTATCATTTCTTCGGAATAAGCTAAATGTATCAGGTAAAAATTGAATTATAAGATTTGAGATCTTCCAAGATTGGAATTGAATTCAATTTCAAATCTTGGAATTCAAATGTAATTTGCTTAAACTCGCGAACAACTGTATTTGAATTTATGGGAGGTATGAATTGCACATGGATTTGAAAGACAATTGGGCGGAAGCTGTCATGCTCTGGGAGGCAGAAAACAAAGAGTAGAGTCTGTTGTTGAGCCCTACCCGTCAACGCTGGTGAATCCAGTTCTGACTTGGTAAGAAACGAGCCTAGCCTCGTTCGATATGCGTGGTTGAACGATATAGTTCTCCATCCTGATTGAACGTTACGTTGCTGAGCCTTGGATTGATCACTAAGAAGGCCTATCCTCGTTGTTTGTTTCCTTTCCCGCCCTCGCGCTGATTGTCGACATGATTGATTACGTGATAGTTTCAGCTCGTGCTCGCATAATATGTGCTGCAATCAGAAAAGAGGTTTGACAACTCTCTCTTATAATAATAGCAACTTTATAATTTGTAATGCAATATCAATTGTAAGTGGAATCAGATTACAGTCCTTGATATTTGGAATCGAATCAAAGTTATTGTGTTGGAAACTGCATTTGAAATGACATTATTTTTCAATGAAGCTCATCAGTGTTAGAATTAAGTATAGATTTATTTATTTATTTTTTAGTAGATGATCGAAGATCAGTTTAATATTTGATTAAATTTATAATAACGATGATGAAAGTAGAGATTGTAAAAATAATATAAAGAAATGTAATATTTGGCGATGTAGATTCAAGTAAACGGATTCAAAATACAATTTCGCTGGAGCTACGTGATCATAGTAAGTGGAAGTACTTAAGCTGGCTTGAACGGTAGCGGTGGTCGTAACCTCGGCCCCTGAGATAATATTATACTTATGGGGCTTCAAAAACACCTACTTCTCTCGTTGCGCGGTGTAATTACCTGCCTCGGAGAGGGGGATTAAATGAGGAGACTTGACAAGGCTATTTCCAGGTTGGATAAGCAAGGTGTAAAACAATAATTAAAGCAACATCCCTGTTTTGGAACTGCTAATTGCTTCTGACTATGATCACTTCTCAGAATTGACAATAATTACTTTGGAGACCTGCTATTTGTACTCGATAAACATTAGTCATTGATTTCTTTATTTCTTCTCAGAATATAAATTCGTATTAATTTCAAATATGATCTGTATTCTTGAAATGATTCATCTATAAAGTAACTTTTATTCTTGAAGTTGGACCGTATTTACGATTTTCTTCAAGTCAGATAAGAAATTTAGTGTTTACAAGAGGGAATTTCGAGGATAATAAAATTTCGTAGGGAAGTGCACAAGCTTGGCGTAATTTAACGTTAGTGGAGCTTCATGCACATGCAAGGATGCAATAATAAATCTTGACGTCTCTCGAGGTCTTCTCTCATAAGGCAGGGAAGGAAGGAAGGCAGAGGCAAGTAAGTTTCTGATATCGGGTTGGCTCTCGGAGCTTTTACCTTCTGACGAATCTTCCCTATGCAATAACATCGCTGAGCTTCTGCTTCTCTCGCAAATTCTCGTCGCGTCTTATAAACTCCTCCCGGTAAACCGACTGCGAATGACGCTTTAGCGAGTCTCGAGTCTGAAACAAAACATCCCATAAAGTATCCGAGGCACCCTTGAGAGGCACGTAGGCCTTTATAAATTTTGCGAAACGCCCCGTTGCAGAATCCAGCAGCCTCAAGGATTCTCAGCACGTGCTTTCCAGTCATCTGGAGGTGGAATCCTGGACGAGGTCCTGTCTTTGTTGGAGTATGCCGGCTGTATGGGACAATCGAGGCTCGAAAGCAGGAAGCGAGGCCGACAAGAGGTTTTCTGGGGGACCTTGTCTTCCAACGCAACGACCAACTCCCCCTTTTCTAAGTAGTTATACCCTGCAGAAGACAGAGGAATATCACCATTGTCTGCTATTGTCATTGTTATCGATGACGGTGAGATTAAAGGTTAGCGAATGAATTCGAACCCCTGCTTCTGAATTCGAAGGGGGAGACCAAGTGCTTCGAGTTAAATCTTCTTTTGGAAGGGAATAGACTGGAGAGATAAAGCGAAGTGGGAGTTTTGCGATTAGGTTCCTAACACCGAAGCATTCAAGTTAAGAGAGAGGTCAGCAGTGAATTATTGCAGTTATTGGATCGGAGTCGCTTGATTGGATTGCACCATTAGTCTTCTGGTTTTGGGTTTTTTTCTCTATAAAACCTAATGATTACGAGGTCTTTAAGTTCATCCCATTCCAGTCTGAAGATAAGTTAAATTTGAGAGATGTTTAATTTTTAAAAACTTTAAATATCTTCCTTTAATAAACACTTTTTCTAACATACTTTTCAAAAGAAGACATAAGAAGAGGGAAGATTCTCTCTTGTCCTTCTAACTTTAATTAAAATTGGAGAATATTTTTTATTTTTTCAAAGCACTTCCTGAATTACATTTTTGTTACAATTTCCGTCTGCGGAGGCATGTTGAACTCGATTTACATAATAGAAAAAACTTCCCTCTGCATGTCCTCTATATTAATATTTGAAATGTCTTTTTCAAAAGACCGGTCTCTAAAAATCGTAAACAACATTTTGCAAACCTTTTCCGAGGCACCAGGCCTCAGCTGTTTTCCCTGAAACGACAGCTGGTTCTCCAATTTGAATTCCAGTGTAATATTTCAAATGCTCGTCGAGAGCAGCGTTTGCGATATAAAATGTTGATTTACTATAATGCAAAATACGACTCTGATAAATACGATGAAATGAAATCGTTGAAGGGCTGTAATACTGCCCGAGCGAGAGTAGTGTAGTGCAGAACTTGTATGAAGGCTCGTTATGCATTCGTGATTTATTCATTATTGCAGGCTTTTAAAATGACGTCCATTTAAACATTCACTATAGGTATGTACCTGAAAATGTGGGCTAGCTGTAAAACGTGCTTAATTCGCACGTATAAACATATTTACATATACCTTCTAAAATCTATGAAATTACTATAGGGCTCGGCGAAATTATTATTATTGTATTATTACGAGAGCTATTTTAGTAAGTAGAATCTAGAAGAATATGGATTCTAAAATTTCGTATTACAAAATATGCAGTATATTGACGAGAATTTACAGGACAAATTATTTCACGCTCCTATCGATAAGCGCTATACCTTGCCATGTTTGGCTCAGAGCCCGGTCCTTTTTACTGGGCTGTAAATCAGTTTGAGGTCCGTGATTATGGATGGCGCCAACGGGCAGCATGGAGAGCTTAGGGATGTTTACGCCCGCTAGAATTATCCGCTCGAAATCCCACTGCCCAGCTGAATGACTTTGCCGGGTGCCCTTTTTTGATAATGGAAATTATGAACAGGAGTAAAGACAAGATTTTTTGACAGATAATCATTTTTTAACATATGGTGACACTAAGTTATTCCATTCGGTGTCAAAAGGCACACAAAATAGTTTTAATCCCCTACCCCACTAGGATCATCCCCTAAGTACACAAATTATAGAAATTCACATAGAAATTCACCAAATTTCAAGACCTAAAATTTTATTCTTTTAAATAGTTTCATTTCATACAAAAGGAAGATCAAAATAGTTTCATCCACCTAAACCCCTAGGTTCACTCTCAAAATGAACTCCTAAGTACAAAAAAAATCATTAAAAATCCCCAGACTTCCAGACCTACAATTTTATCATTTCAAGTGGGTTCATATAGTGTTAAAAGAACCCAAAAATAGTTTCATCCACTTAATCCGCTAGGTTCACCCTCAAAATCAATGCCTAAGGTTAGGGGTTGATATTGAAAGTGAACCTAGGAGTTTAGTTAAAAAAAACTGTTTTTCCTTTCTTTGGACATTAAATTGGACCCATTTAGAACGATAAAATTTTAGGTCTCGAAGTTTGGAGTTTCTTAGTGAATTTTTTTGTGCTTAGGGGTTGATTTTAAGGGTTTAGGTGGATGAAACTATTTTGAGCTTCCTTGTGCATTAAATGGAACTATTTAAAAGAATAAAATTTTAGGTCTTGAAATATGTGGAATAGCTATGATTTTTTTTTACTTAGGGAATGATTTCGGGTTGTATCTATTTTTCGGTGTCAGAATCTAAAGAAATTTCATTTGCTTATGCAAATGAGTAAAAAAGTAAATGAGTAAATGAGTTTGAAAAAAAGGTTTGGAAAAAGGGTTTGGAAAAGTGGATGGAAAAGTTGGTAGAAAAGGGTGCTAAATATGAAGTTAGGAAACGTGATGGACATTTTATCATGTTGGATTCCTTCTGATTTAAATTTGGGTGCGTTGAGGTGATTTTTAATTAAAGTCATTTGAACAATACCTGACACATTTTAACAAAAATAATGACAAACACCGTGGTGGTACTTTCTGTCGGCGGTACTATTTAAATTGTGCATTCGCTGGAAGCTCAAAGCAGGCACAATGGAAAGCTATACCCACCCCTACGCTTCGGGTGTGTTTAAGCGACAACCAAGCAAAACAAAGCCGAGAACGCCTCGTTTGGTGCGCGAATATTCGACTTTTGTTATTCCAGAAGGCGGCAGAAAAAGAGAATAGGTGGATTTTATCCGATTTATTGAACACGTTTTATATAATCTTAACAATTCATGACCAATAATGGCTTTTTTTATTACTTAAATTAATAGATAATCTATTTAGATTATATAATTTGATTTCAGTAAAAATTTAAGTCATTTACAACTATGCTAACTTAAGAGTCCCTCTCCTGTTACTGTTTGCGCAAATATCCTTTTTCTCGGCGGGAATTATTGGATTGGATAGAAAGCGCGATATCTTTCTAAGTAGGTTTTATCGCATCTGACGATCCAGTGAGATTTCAACGGTAAAGTCTTCTAGAAGCTACCGGGGATAAAGGAAGATGAGAGAAATTCAGAACTCGAGTGGTAAATTTCTATCAGTGTGAATAGCAGATATAACAGCTGGCGGTTTCTGCTAATGCAAGCTAATAGAGGCTTCGACGTAGTCCGCGTGCTCCATGGATCGTAAGAACGATTTTAGTACCGCTTACAAAGAGTTTAATTAAATGATGGAACAAGTTCTATTCCATCCAATCACGGAAACCTACTTTCCTTTTATTTTGAAGGAAAGCTGCTACTTTAACTAGCTTAGCCAGGAAATCATCCCAGTGGCTTGGAAGGGAGTTGCAAAAAAATAGGGTAGCTTTTTCATTGAATGCAAAAGAATTGGAAAAATGTAGCCAAAGGCTAAACAGCTAAAAAAAACGGGCGTCTTGGATAGTGAACTGAAAACATAAAAGAAATCTTAAGTTTGAGGTGCCGAGTTGTCACTTTGCTCGTATTCTTTGTGCTTTTGACTCGACAACTTGAAGTATATGGGACGTTTGAAGAGGCATGCAGACACAAAGTAAGGTGAAAAAAGCGTGTGAATGGAACGAATGAAAGTTCGTGTCGGTTTACGTGGTTAAAGCTCAGGAACTGGAGAGAAAAGTGAGCCGTGAAGTCAATGAGGTCAGGAGAGGATAAGGGGTAGGTCAAAGTTTCTTTGAGGGCGTCACGTTAGGTTGTATTTTCGATCTAACTTGCATCTCTCTACTCATGTATCTATGCTAGCACCATGATCTATGAGAGCACCAATCTGGGTTACCAACAAGGCATCGAGGTTTATACGAACACGATTGTTGCATTATTCCAAGAACCTGAGGCTTTCGAATTTGTGGCGTGAATATCCCCTCTCACCCCTTTCTATTTACTTATCTTGTCACTCACTCAGTCTGCTGAAAGAATATTCCTCTCATTTTTATTTCTTTAGTTGTCGTAACCTAGATATTCTGTAAGTTCAGATGTAATTTTCATCTCATGAAAATGAGATTTCATCAACATTTCATCAATGTTCACGATACTGTATGAAACCTTCTTCCTCAAAATGATCCAAAAATGAACAACTTAAATATATTATGTAATTTCCAGTTGTTTTCTCGAATTTCAATATTTGGGTTCTGTAAATAACTTAAATTATTGCAAAAATAATAAAGATTATATTTAAGCTAGTTTATATTGCAAATGAGAAGTTAGTTTACTTTGATGTATTTAAGTACGTAAGTTTCGAGAGTATATTGTGACCTCATTGTCACGTCTTGCAAGCAATTCCCAGTTGTATGGCGAGTTGACGAAAGTCATAAATTTTGCTATTTTGAGACCACTTCAGGACTAAAAGGAAGAAAAGTAGTGTCAATCTGGTGCTCATCTTGAAGTGGGCGCTGCAAGACTAGAATATATTTTTCGTGGCACAATCTCATAACTGTTTTAGAGTTCTCTATAATATTTTAGAGTTCTCTAAGGTTGACAGTTGAATATCAGTGGCGGTTCAACTCCTGAGCTCTCTCCACGGTTGCACGCTAAAATTACAAATGCAGCTCATACATCATTCTTTACCATCCGCATTGGTATTTCTGTTCTTGTACCTACTAGTCATCAATTTCAATGTCATTTAAATCATTCTGTAATTTTTCCACTCTCCAAGCAAATTGCAAAGAAAAGGTATTCCTAAAAAGTTCGAAAGTGAAAGATGGAAAAATAATAGCGATGAATTAACGTCTTATAGTTTCACTCATTCATAACGAGATTGGTAGCTTAAATTTTCGGCAAAAGGATTTTTTTTTTGTTTCGGCAAAGTCGTTTCGTGCCGAGAATGCTTTAATATCCAGTGCATATTTAAAGTCTTTAAGCGGTTAGTTTTTACGCAAAATCTACGAACCAGAGAGGGAAACTTCTACCATAAGGCCGGAAATGAAACAGTGAACTCCGACGTTACCGAGGGTAAATGTTGTCTTTCCGCGACTGAAACGTTCTGAAAATCCGGCCTTTATCCAAACATTTTAACGCGAAAGTTAATTTCATTCGCTGCAAACTCACTAAAAGTGAAACATTTCAATATTATCTAGCTCCTTTTTATTATTTTATTACTCGCTTAACTATTCATAGATAAACGTACGAGTATCGAGATTCTCGTGTACAAATGTAATGTTAGTAGCGGTTCAAGCGGCATTGAAAAAACTTGCAGTGTAGGTTGGAAGCTGTGTACTGTCAATGCCAGAAAGTATCGGCGGAACCCAAACATAGATCATTTATAATTAGAAACATAGGGGGCAGCCTTAACTCGGCGTTGAACGCAGCAGGCTCGTTGTACATTATTCGCATCCATGTGCAATGTGCGTACATCCGTGCCAAGTACACTTGTGCAAAGAGATTCGAGGTCCACCATTAACTCACTATAATCGAAATCCATATCAAGCTGGTGCTCAACTTTCATTTCAAATTCCATCCGACCTGAATTCTTTCAATTTTAGAGTAGAACAAAAATAAATGATCTTTTGAATAAAAAATTAGGAAAATTTCGGGGAGAAAGGAAATAGAAATGTAAAATTCCACTGGGAATTAAAAATTTTCAGCGGAATTATATCGAAATCGAGGTCTTCGACCTTTTTGAGGGTCTTCGAAAAGACGATCTCTACAAGTCCTCGACTTACTTTCCTTTTAACTTGTTATCGTTGAAATGCTAAACAGAAAACAGAAACTTGCTGAAAGTACATCATCAGAAAGTGTCATGCTGGAAAGAAACACACACACAGAAGTTGTGAATCACTTATAATGCTTGTGAAACTACTTAACGATTACTCATAAGGACGCAAGATTACTGGTCGATGTTTACTCGTTGCTACCTATAAGATTTATGTGTGTATCGTGTAAACATGTCATGCGTCTCTTCCAGAAGGGAAATTGTTGCTTTTGTTTTAAGCAAAACAATCATTGTTATTTCTCAATTATGTTATTCAAATATTGTCTAATTATGGAAATTTTTGTCAATGTTTCTCTGAATTTTATTTTTCTCTGTTTCTAAAAACAGAAGCTACTGAAGAATCTAAGAGAAAGTAAAATATTATATTTTCGTATGCGAAAATAGAATAAGTAGATCATTCAGAAAAAATGGACCGCTTCATTTCAATACAGAAGATAAATTTAAATTGTTATGGAGCATAATGAAGACGTATTGAGTGATTATAGTATCAGGCTTGTAGATTGAATATCTTATATAACTTTTTTCCTAATATGATTACTTAAAAACCCTTTTACTTGGCAAAAAGTGGCTCCCTTTATATATAGAAACGAGGATCTGTTGATTAAGAATCGTGATTAGACATTTATTTCGGTCGTGTTTGGGCCGGATTCCGCGCTGCTAAACTTGGCGCGACGAGTAGCCCCGGTGCAACTTGGTCCATTAGCCCCGATCTCTCTCAACGTAAAGGTTAAAGGCAATCGATAATATAATGCCTTGTTAACGTAAACTATTCGCAATTGCATATTTTCACCAATTATGTTTCCAATATCGTCAGCGATTCTTCATTTTCCTAATAATAGATTCCTTTGTTCTTGCATAAAATTGTTCTAAATTCTCTTTAATTTCTCATTTTTTCAGAGCTTCATATTATGTTAATTAAATTTAATGTAGTAATAATTTTTTGGAACAAGTACAGGTTGATGTTGGTTTATGATTCATTATACCATTAACGCGAAAGTTTTATCTTTAATGTTGTACTTAGCTAAAAGTGGGAAAGAAAAAAATCCACGTGAAGTTAGTTATTATAGTCTTGGATAAACGTGAAAGTTTTTCTGGGAAATAAAGAACGGTGGAAGTCTAAGGCAAAGTGCAATTAATTCGAGGCGATTGCGAGAATCAGGGTTGTGATCGAAGAGGTGGTTATTTCGAATAGAGTAATACGAACCGCCAATTAACGAGCCGTAATGACACGTAAGCGTGATGTTCGACTTTGTTCAATTGGAAGGAAAAAAAAAAGAAGGAGGAAGAGAGGCAATGTAAGAGGAAGAGGCGAAGCGATACAGATAAATTGCCTGCTCCACGGATTCCGACGTCGTGGCATGTGCCTGCAATTTAGATTGACGTGATGTGTGACGCCAATGTGATTCGAGGCTAAATTATATCTACACACCTAGTTATTTAGGATGCAGACAATTGTTTTTGCTTAAAATAGCTACTTTAATCGATCTTCGAATGGTAGCATTGGAATGATTTATTTGAAGGAATTAACCAGTCAAGAAAACGAGATATGCGAAATTTAAAATCCTGCAAGCAAAGCCAATATTTGCAATGTCGAAACTGTTTTAGTTCCAACTGAGGTTGTAGATCTTGAAATTCGTATCGCGTTCCGGAAACTTGAATCGAGAAAATATTCTATCCTCCTTCTGTTCCACATCAATGTTGTTTATACCAATACTGTAAGGTTCTGGGTAAATCTGGTCCCCGGGCAATCGCCAAGTTTATATACGTAAAGTCGAAATGCATTGAGCGAGATGATAGGAACTCTCGTGTATCGTATAAAGGAGCCGGCTCCCGGTTCGATCAGGCCAACCCAAATACATGATGCAACAGATTCCGATCGTATCGCCTGGCTCCGAGTCCGGAGTCTGCCGATGTCGAGGAGCTCGTGCGTAGATATTCCAGTTAACCTCCGTTAACCCCGACTGTCCAGCTCTCTTGAATTCAATATATCGATGACGTCAAAACACCACTTTAACTCGAGCGTATCGACTCGCAGGCCTGAACGAGTCATATGCGAAGATGGCGAACAAGTAACGACTTTTTAAATTGATCAATGTCTTCATTTATATACGGTCTGAGAATCCCTTTATTGTATTTTTAAATTGAGACATGGTGCACTAAGGAAATTGACATGGGACGACCAGAGAATCTTAAACTAACTGTGGAATTTGGCTGTAACTAGATTCCTTTCTTAGGGGAGAAAAATCCTCTCAAGGCGATTTTCTAAATTCCAAAGACGACATTTTTCAAAGAAATAGAGATTTTTTCGGTGATATTAGTGTGACCTGAAAACGAGAGCGTCTTTCCGACATCTTTTATACTTTTGT
The DNA here is from genome assembly GCA_900474325.1 of Synergus umbraculus. Taxonomy (NCBI): domain Eukaryota; kingdom Metazoa; phylum Arthropoda; class Insecta; order Hymenoptera; family Cynipidae; genus Synergus; species Synergus umbraculus. Next base: position 8,617 of record UCOK01006058.1, on the reverse strand, counting down.
TTTCTGTAAAAGCCTGTCTCTCGTGCATGGACAGGAAGTGTTTTCCTCGAAGCTGACAGTCTCGAAAATGTGCCGAGGGAAATTTCCACGAAACCTTTTTCCACACGAGGCTACATTTCCCGACTTTAGGTACATAAACGTTTTTCACCCTTGATATAAAATATAAATCCTCGATTGTGTCGACAGTTCCTTCCATTTTTTAAAACGTCTTTTTGTCCTTACAATCCCAGTATATAAAGGAAAGTAATCTAGTTTTTTAGTTCCTCAACGAATCGAAAGAAAGGCACCCTAAAGTTGTCCTGAAACGGAAGTGAAGTGGAGACGTAAAGCTTAATTTGATTCATAATGAGGAGAAAAGCCGTAGAAACTTATGATCGAAATGTTACTGAATGATAGGAGTAAGAGGGGGAGGGGGGGTGAGTCTGTGACGTGCGCGGATGATCAGTTCTTGTTACTCTTTGCAACATCTTTAATTCATCGAATGCGGATTGTGGACTGAATCGTTGATGAGCTTTATTGCACATCCACGCTCGAACTATTGGATCGGATGAGAGATTCCCATACGATAATACTCAGGCACCCAGAGTCTCACTTTCATCTCTTCCGGGCCACCTTTTCTCTGTAATTTACTATTTTCACCATTCTTTCGCTCCCAGTCGGCGAACTAACCACTTAAGCAGCTCGTCTCGAGCTTTTTCGATTTTGGCTCCTATCCCCCACACCACCCTTCATTCATTCATCTGTCTCTGTCTCTGTCTTTCTATATCAGGGCTTGCGAACCCCTTATTCCTAAAATTCCAATCTCGACCAATCCTTTTTCGTTTTCTCGCGGGAAATCGAGTGGAAAACTAGCCGGTAAAGATCTTCTACTTTTTTGTCGACTGTCACATGGACAGTTGAAACCGTGTTCAGCTGGTGAGTTGAATTTGATTCTTAATGAATGAAGGGTAATGGTTCTAACATCGAAGATTTTATTATTGATACATCTTAGAATTTATGTCATCGTGGAACATTTCTAATGATTAATTGTACTCTATTTTTATGGAAAACGTATCGGTCTAAAATAGAAGCAACTCTTGGTCTATTAAATGCTATATCTATTATCAATGATCCCCACTTGAGGGAAGTCATTGAGGACCCGTATATACCAGGATAGAATATCCAATGAAGTCTCGTTTGAATTTTGCATCACCTCATTGAAGGGCCGAGGATCCTTGGAAATCCTTCCGTCTCCCGTGAGAACTCTCAAATGCCATGCCTCAGTTTTGTTCGCAGTAAGGCACAATATGAAATTACTTACGTAAGTAACCAGCGAAGAACAAATGGAGGAATAAGGGGTGAAAGGGGGCACGGAGGAAATAGAAAGCGAGAGAATAAAAATAGAGGGGGGAAGAGAGGGGTGGGACCTTGGAAAGAGGCTGCAATTGCAAAGACTCTTCCGGCAAGAGCTGGCTCAATAATTCAAATCTCTCAGTACTCGAAAAATTGAATTTAATAATTCAAACCAATAGGAAAGTCCCGACTAGGCTCGACCTGGCGGCTATGACTGTTGGTGGAGGCGAGTTGAGCTTGCCTGATCAAAAATGCAATATCCAACTCGATTTCTTAATCCGATTTCACTGCACTGCTTCGTTTTCGTTCAATCACTTTCCATCCTCAATGTAGTAATTGCGTTATAACTGATACGCCGAACTGTAGGTGGTTATGGTCAATGCACAATTATCCGAAAGTTCGTGCTATTTCTGGGATGCGGAGCTTCTGAATATAAATCGTTCTATTACCGAGTACTATATTGGACGGAAATCCATTAAGATTAAATTCCACGCGGTATATATTGCCATATTATATGATGGTATTAGTTTATGTTATGAGTTTATTCCAATGGGACCTTTACAAAGAAATAGTTTCAACAAGTCGTCTGTTAAGATACACCATAAATGAAGACAGTACAGGAAGTAAATTAAACTATATCTTAGTGCATCACGATTTTCTTCAGCCTCTGAGTTTTATCTATCGAGAGCTTGCCTCGGTTTTCAACTGCAAATCGAGTCCTCGAACATATTGAGGTGAAGCGTGGAGGCAAAAAAAGCGGAAGGATGGCGGGGTTTCATTCAAATGAGATTTTGTCAGAAGGATGGAAGGAGAAGAAATCCCGGCGCGAATTAGAGAAGAAGAGATGGAGGGCCGTTGCCGGGCGTTGCGTTGGTCCGCTTGAGTGTTTTTCTATTCAGAGTGGGTTCGCATAAAGTACTATAGTTGGTTCTATCCCATCCTATTCCACTATCTAGTGCGAAGCGCAAGGAGAAGGATCGAGAGAGGAAGCTGAGCTTTTCCCATTCTGAAGACCGTTCATTGAAACGAATGGTCTCTGCCCCTTCGTCTACTACCCATCTCCTTGGGTTTCTTTAGTATTTCCTACCTCCATTCAGTTGCTGCTACTTCTTCTGCCTCTTCTTTCGAGTCCTCAGGTTCCACTAGGATTACATATCCCTCACCAAAGGATGCTCTATATTTTGCCTAAAGCATCATTTGAATAAAGGTGGAGTTATGTCTCAGTGGGGACCAAAGCCTAAGAGTTACTAATGTCAGTATATCGCAAAAGCTTCCAGAAGCTGACATTAGTCATTCTTAGTATGACATTAGTATATGCTGACATTAGTAATTCTTACGCTACCACTTGGTTGATCACTCATAATTGCTTAGCTTTTAAGGGTGAAAGGTCTAATATGTTGTTGTACAGCTGGAATCAACAAATAAACATTGTTGAGTCTACGAGGAACGCTGTTCTTTCGCTCTCTCCAACGAGTTTTCCGAGAGTTCGCGTGCCTGGTCTATTTTGACCATACTGCGAGAGCATCCCAAAAGGAATAGGCAAAACTCCATGGCAGCTTTTACATCGAGCCGTTAACCCAAGAGTACAAACTTAGGATGGAGTTCGTCAGTCGGGTGAAGTTCTTCTTCTCCTTTTATCCCTTTCACTTCAAGACCTTTGTTTAAACTCCGATCTCGGTCAGATAAATTGTTTTGCAGTATATTTTTGGACTTTGATCTCAGAGTCAACTCTACTAGATTATCTAACCAGTTATCAAATTATCACCTCTAATTGTCACCTCTGCTTCTTAAAATTACTTTTCTTCTTGTAATAAAAGCAACAGCAATATATCGTCATGTCGAGGATGAAATGTTATTCCCGGTACAAAAGATGAAAGAGTAAAGGGGGTGATTTTAAGTTGCATGTATGCACGCACGCCTAGATCTATAGATGGATGACAGAAGCCTAACTGGCCGCGAGCCAGCGTTCTAGGTAACGTTTCCAGTACATAGTAGGCGCATAGTGAGTCTATAGTGAGCGCATAGTGGGTGCACCCGATCCCCTCCAAAGAGGGCGCAGGATCCCGCATTGCAGCTATGGCCCACCATCCTAATGATGGCAACCACGCAGGTACAAATTCACCCTCCAGACTACCCCTCGATCACCCTCTTCAGATTCCCCCAAGCCCTGCTTATCGTGGGGCACCACTCCCACCGAAGCTGGCATCCACAGTTTTCTGCTGACACTTTTGTTCTATTCTCTTTGCCACTATTATAAAGCGCTTCACCGACCCGCCGATTATGCCCCCTTCGAGGTGGTCTTGTGGTTAACCCACTTTCGTTCTATTTCGCCCTTTCACGCAAGATACATGTGCAAACTCCCTTCTAGTGGAAGTGAATTAGAGTATCCTCTATTTCATGGTACGACCGCAAAAATTTCGAGTACCATCAATCTATCTCTGTGAAAACTGCTATTTCCTCATAATAATTCTAGCTACTCGGAAGTGGGAGAATATATTTAAGTGAGCCTAAAATATTGAGATGGTGAGAGTTGAGTGCTGACAGCTAATTTAATTCATCACTGGCATCACACCGGTCACTGACGCTTTGTCAGTGACCAGTGTGAATATATAACAGCGTCAATCCTCGTATGTAGGTGATGACAACCTTGTTGTTTTGTTGTCACTTCTGATGAAGTCAAAGACGACTAAGTGAAAGAGCAAGTGCCAAAACATTGTGGTGTTATGTTAGTACACATGTTTGTCATTTTAAAAATGTATAAGTACATGGAAAGAAATTTTTTGCAACAGCAAAACAAACAAAAAACAACACCCGAACAATACTTGTCCTAGTTTGGTGCGATAGTGGCCTCTTGTGTATATAACGCAGAGTATCTGAAATCTTTCGAAGCACACGATTTTTTAACAGAATTGAAAGTCTCTCGATAGAAAATAATTAGAATTTAAAACTCCAGCTTAAATGCAAATATAATGACGAAAATTCTTTTAGTATTGGACAGTAAAATCCAACCTGTTAGTACTGATACATCGTATCTAAACTCAGATCAATAAAAAAGCGATTCAAGACGTTTAAAGACTTAAGCTAAGCGTTAAGGAATAGAGTTGGATAGCCGATTGCGAATCGTGCCTCTGAAGACTATGAAAATGTCGTTAAATCAAAGAGAAACGTTCAGTCGGCTCGCTTGCCAGGTACAGCTAAGTGGCAAATGTATCCAATGGTTCTTTAATTCGTTTCGGCACGGATTGATGGAAGCAATTTCGCCATTACAGTGTACTTTTAAAATGTCCCACTGTGGAATTTACGAGCGTCATTTCCTTAATTGTTTGTCGAATCGCAAAATTTATTTTCACAAATCAGATTATATCTTCATGATCGTGATGTAGATCCTGTCAATTCACAAAAAAATAGATAGAATTATAGCGGAGAAAACAAGTTTTCAACGGCAATCATCGTCTTCGGTTTCAAGCAGAGAGATAGGAAAAATATAAATCATTCGCTCAAGAAACTCAACATGGGAACAACCGAGGGAACAACTCTAAATAAAGTCACGGAGTCTAGATGTAATATCGATATCTCTATTTTGGACTAGTTTCCTGAAAAAGGTAGGAAAGTCTCTGAATATCAAAGAGACGCGTCACATTTTACGAGAGGCGAACTGTTTTTTGCCTCCCAACAAACTTAAGTACAGGGTTGCAAGGCACGCGAAGCGGACATTAATAAACGCGACCTAAGTATACGACGGCCCGGAAGTAGCTTCGTTCACTAAACGGTGGCTTAAGTGGCACACGAATTACAAGCTTTTTGCGACGAGGATGAATTTTTCGTCCTTCTTCCTCGTTAATCCTCACAAGACGGAATATCAAGATCAAAGTTTTCGACCTTTAATCTCGATTAAGCGACTTATTTCAGACACTACTCTAATCAAGTTTGCCTGGTGCCAGGTGGGTCAGTGTAACACGATCGACTTTATCTCGTAGAATCATTTACACATGAGCCTTGCGTGTCGTCGTCGTCGTCGTGCTAATAAAATAATTACTCCCCGCCAAGTTATTTATGTTTCACTGTCCGAATGTGTCATTTCATATTCTCTTTCATAAATACTCAACATCTCTCTGCAATTCTCTTTGCAATTCAACATTTGAGATCAAATGTTAAGTCAGCATCTTCAGATTTTCATTATTTGAGATTTTATCTGGAGTTTTCTTTTCTTGAATTTTATTGTAATGTTAAACTTAAATTGTAAAAAAGTTTGCAAAAACGTTGCACCTTCAAGGTCTTTTTTTCTGCATACTATGAGATAAAAGTGTTTTATCGATGATGAAGACCAATCAACGGAATATGCAAGTAACTGCCAAGCACTACCAGGTCTTCAGAGCGGTCTGGATAAAACAGCGTATAATTAGATAGGGTGTAAGATATATTTGGAACTCGGCCATGTTGGCGGAATGCCAGATTCGACCTCACAACCCCCACAGGATATGCGTAACGAAAAGGACGATGGAGAAATATAGAGGGGGAGGGGAGAGAGAGAGAGAGAGAGAGAGAACAGTGAGCAAGAGGAGAGAAGACTATATAGAATAGTTTAGTTACACACTTACAATGTATGTAATGTGCCATCGACTCTTATAACGAGGACCTTCCTTGTTGGTATAAATCATCAAGCGTCTCTCGTAATTTGTGAAAATATGAATAGGAATTCCAGGAACCTTCTCTCTCCTCCTTGCAATGCTTCACCAACGGAAATCGGCCGGGAAGCTGCCGACAAAATGGAAAGATCTCACAAATAAGCGGGAAAACATTGCAATCCCCTTGCATGACATGATTTCTTCTTTACGGCCTTCTATGTCTCATAAAACATTTTACGAAGAACGTGACTCGACTTCGCGCGAATGCCTGAATTATATTAATTTTCAAACTGACATCCAGGAAGCCGAACAAAAGGGTAGGATGGGCATAATGGAGAAGCAATTTTATAGATTATCTTTGCTGAAAATTTAAATGAAGATGTTGAGAAAGTTAACGGAAGTAAAGAAGGGTAAAATAATAAACAGTAAAATATGTGTTTGAAAGCAAGATAAAGACTAATTTTCAGGTGAACTTTCCTCCGGATTTCTCTTGCCCACCTGGAATTTTTTTCGAAGGATTTCTCCTCGGCTTCTTTGATAAAAAAAACTTTCTTACTGATATCGCGTGAGAATGCGCGACATGCAACTAGCGACTCCAATTACTCGATTTCCGTACGCTGAAAAATTAAAGTTTTAATACAGTTTTAAACGAAGCTTTGCCACGGCAATTATGAAAGTTTCGGTAATTGGCCGAGGGATGTATGTGGAGGAAAGGAAGAGTTGAGGGTGATACGAAGAGAATGATCCGAATGGTTCGCGTGATACCCTTTTTGAACTCGATATTTTCAACGTTTAATTTCATTCAGTCTCATTTTCTCACTTGGATGGTGTGAATTAAAAAAATTAATGAGTATATGAAACTGTGGGAAATTATTCTCTTTGAGAAATTCGATTAACGCTCGTAATTATAACTAATGAAATAAAACTAATATAGAGTGCATTGCGGTAATAACCAACTTGTTGATTTATTAATTTAATATTAATCGAATAAATGTATAATTACTAAGCCTCCACATTAATGTGCACCGACATTATTAATTCGAACCGGTTCGAACCTTTCGTTTCGGAAATGGTGCTATTCTATTCTTAGAATTGTTTGAATTATTTCGATTCGACCCGTTATACATTATTACATATTGTATATTATTACATACATATTATTACATACATATTATTACTAATAGTAAGAATTTAATATTAAAGTTGACAGTCGAATGAATAAAATAGTAGTTTCGATTTTGAAGCGGCAGTAACGATCAGGAATAAAAGTTTCTAGCTTTAACCGTCGATCACGTAAAGTTTACAACGTGCACTTAAAACGTCAACAGCATCGACTCACCTACAGTTTTACGCTATCTTTTCCTTTCTTTACCGGGCGCGGGAAGCAAATTAATAGACGAGCTCGGTAACGACTCCAGAGTTTGATTTCACCGTAAATCCTGGACCTCGTTTCGTACTTTTACGGTTTAGATTGAAGAAAGTGGAGAACTTGCAAAGTGACACGAGAAATCGGTCAATCCTTTCCCGGGTGGAGTTTTTCCACCTTATCTTGAGAATAAGCTATTGTGAACCAGTTTGCGTAATTTAGCTATTCTCTGCCAAGAAACTTGGCGCGGGGAATTTAACTCCAGGAAGAAAAAGCAAGTAAAGTGCACTGGCTTAAGGAAATAATGATGTTACTTTCATCAACATAAAAGAAGAATTTTTATCTTTTACTGTAGAGTTTATTAATGAAGTCACTTCTAGTGCTATCGTCAAGATAATGGGCTCGATTCTTTCGAAGAAAATTATTTTTAAGCCATCTTTCGAAGTTCGAGTTTGTGAGAATTTTTTTCAAAAGCAATTTTATCGAATGGAAGGATATGAGTAAATGATATATAGAACATCTCCTAATTAGCTTGGAAAGTTTATTACGAAAATAGAAAATATGATATTTAAAAAATTCAGATTGAAAATGAAATTGCGAATTTGAATGGCTATTCAGTTTGACATTTAATTAAGAAAACTAATTATTTAATTCCATTCATTCATTTATTGATTCATTTAAAGCTGTAATGAGAAAAAATTTTGTGATATTAACTCTATTAAAACAGTTCTGAAAGTAGAATTATGATAATTATATTTTTAATTAGCAGCGGAATAATATAAGGTTTTTCAGTTTTATATATTTTTTTAAAATTCGAATTACTTTTTCTAATTACAGAGAGCCTCAGAGAATACTTCACCAAATACGGAGACATCACAGAGGTCATGGTCATGAAAGATCCAACCACGCGACGGTCAAGGTGAGTTAAATTCCTCAAACTTTTATTATTTTGTCATTAATTAAACAATTTTCCGTGGTCGAAAAAATGGGTCTCTAAAGAGCAGAGTTTTTTGGCATCTTTGGTGAAAAGAATAATGAGCATATAATAAATAATAAGTGTATAATGGATTTGTTAAAATGTCCAGGAAGTTGGCACCGACAACTTAAATTTTCAAAAAAACAAAAGTTGTGCTGAATTGTGCTAGATTTGTGCTGACTTGTGCCGCAAAAGATTTTTCGAAAAAATCAAAATTGGAGTCACAATTTTCAAAAAACGATTTTTGGCTCAGCACCGACATTTCGTTTTTTCAAAAAAATGAAAGTTGTGCTGAATTGTGCTAGATTTGTGCTCACT
>UCOK01006057.1:0-68696 GCA_900474325.1 Synergus umbraculus | reverse complement strand
ATATATATATATGTCATGAAGTATACATATAGTAGGAAAAATTACAGATTAAAAAAATATGTTGCACATCACGATTTCAATTTCTGAAAAAATTATGGTACATACAACAAATTACAACAGTTAGGAAATGTACTTACGGATCGATAACGCATTGATCGACAAGGTCCATCTTGTTCTGCACCAAAACTGTTGGTATTTCACCACACTCGTTTTCCACCTGCAAAAGGCCAAACAATGAATAAATCACTATAGGGGCGAAATTGACCCACATTCTCATTCTTTGATAGTGTAAATTTTTCATGAATATGCATATCAAAGTACTACGACAAAACTGTATTTTCAAGTTTCTTCAACTCTCCAAGTGTTTTGAATGTAAAACTATCTTTAAGGGTGTTGGATCCAAATTCGAATCTACAAAGTTCTATTTCCTCATTTTACTGAACAAATATTATAACTATAGTCTTTTTCGCTCCATGTATTTATTAAAAATGAAGAAATCAACTTTTGAGTTTAGAATTTGGATCCTTAAAAAGTTACTTTAAAGTTTAGACAATTGAGATAAAATCAACCTCATATTTTCAAACTCGTTAAAATTCATTTTCAAATAAAAATGTTTCCTTGGTCTTTATCAATTTTGTCATGACTTTGGAATTCAAAGTCTAAATTAAATACCTCCAAAATTTTGCAAAATAAACGTCTAATATAACTTTAACAAGAAAACGTTAAAAAGTAAGTAATTTCTCTGTCTTTTGTGCTGTAAAATGAATTTAAAGTACCAACTAATTTCGATTATAAAATTGTAATTCCTTGAACACCCTATAGTCGACAGAGCTCTAAAATGTACAATCAACGTATGTCTTGTCGACACTCGAGTCACTCTCTTATTCCTTTTCACACACATTACATATTGCACACGTTCGTTACAAATACAAATAAGTACCTTGAATCTCTTCACTCTCTCCGACAAAATACAAGCGCTCTCTTTACTATCTGCCTTTTCAGACTTGTCTGGCAAAAACGTACGCTTTAGCAAGTTTCCACACAAGGAACATGAGTTTCGCGACCGGGTTAGGCGAAACATGAAGTTCCCTATATAAGTCTTACCGATACAATCTTCCTTTTGATACAAATCCAGCACGACTTATCCTTGAAGGATGACATGCGAAAATGCAGAGAAGAAATACGAGTATATATATATATATATATATATATAATAATGCTTAAAATCATATTAGAAATGTAAAATAACAGTTCATTCAAAAATAAACAGCATATCAGACAGACCGAAATTAAGATAAAAAGATAGAAATTCAATTTTTCAAACAGCCTATACTATGGCGGATTACTACCTCTCGAATTTTGTGAAAAGTCTTTCAGGAATAATTGAAAAGAATTTCATTTGGCGAATGGTGCGCGTAATCAGAAGTGGGTAAACCTACTGTCATATGAAAGTTGAAAGTATTGCGTTTGTGGAGCGTACCTTCAACTTCCAGGATGGAATGGCATCGAAGGAATCTCTGTCTGTGGCTGAATAAGCCAAGACACAAGCGTGAGCACCTCGGTAATAGGCAGCAGTAATTGCATCGAATTCTTCTTGACCTGCAGTGTCCCAGAGCATCAATCGAACGTCCTCGCCATCAACTCTGAAAAATATATTATACTTAGACTACTCCTTCAGATTATTCCTTTAAATTAATCGGAATATGTGAATGCTAAAACCGCATATTTTAAATTTTAATCTGATCTTAACTGAATTCGAGTAGGTACGTCTTTCAGATAATTTCAGATAATATACATATGTAATAAAAACTATTTGAAAAATATAGAGAAAACACGCAATAAAATGTATATAACCTTGGCGACTTAAGCGCACTAAATAGAGTTCCCAATAAAAAGCCCATAATCAATTGATCACTAGTTCTAGATTAGTTCAAGGAAATCGAATTTTTAGCAATAAAAAAGAGTCGTATTATATATAATTAACAAAAGTATTATTCGCGAAACGGTAGTATCTATCAATAGAATAGATAGTAATCTATATATGCGCGTATACTCAAGGGATAATTCAGGTACATAGAATAAACACAGAGGTGCATGTTGACACTTAACAAGTGCCTCTATTACCTACATGTTAAAAGTAGTTTTCCTCTCGCACAATTTAGCGCACTTAAATCATTGACCAGTACGCGAGCTTGTGGTTTTTGTTCCATTTTGCGTAAAATAAAGTTCTTCTAGCAGTTAATATAGCTCTCTAAGTCATAAATCATCGAGATTACTAGTTTTCTTGAACTTCAGAATGGGAAATAAAAAATTAAACGTCAGACTAGAGGAACATTATAATTATCGCGAGGATGATTTGGTACTCAATTACTTTCTCTGATAAATCGTTAAGACAATTTTGTTTATGAGGGCGGAAAATTGATGATAATATTATCCTACTGTTTTAATTTTTCAAGTTATAAAATTTCGAATCATTAATTATTTTCTACTTTACTAACTTAATAATTGTCAATTATGTGAAAGACTTGAATTGTGAACTGAAAATTTAAATATAAAGAAATGATGTATTTTTGAAAATTTGAAGCAGATTAATCAAATTTTATAAACTTACTCAATCTCTCGCTCGAGAAAGTCGACTCCTATCGTTTTTTTGTAGTCCCTCGTGTAAGTTCCTTTACAAAATCTTTGGATCATAGAGGATTTTCCCACAGCACCATTTCCCACTATTACCACCTGAAAGAAATTAGATTAGTTTCAGTATAAATCATTTTTAGTAGAATTTGAATATTAAAAAAAATTAAAACAGCAGTTTCATTTTAAAATAATCCAAACTTGAAACAGAGAGAATCTTCTGAAATATATATATATATATATATAGTGTATCCAACCAACTAAAATCTGTGCAATTATAAACAATTCTTACAATAGACTTGTTGTTAGCCTGCAATAAAAGTTTATTTATTAAATGATATTGTATATAATAATTAAAAGCTTATATGACATAGCAATCCGACCCTGTTGAAAGACAACACTTCGAAACAAACTTTCTAAACTGCGTGGGTAGTTGACAATCTACTGGCATGCTAATTCTTAAGCGTGAATGTTTTGACTGCTAAGTACAGAGTACATACTCGATCCACTGAGACAGAGATTCTCAAGATTATTCTTCTAAGTGCTATAGGTACCTACCTACATATATATATATATATATAACTATATCTACAGTCTGCTTTTTGTAGCAAAGAAAATATGGTGGAGAAAGCAAGAACCATAATATGCATCCTCTGTGATATTATGTGATTACTGATTACGATAATGGACAAGTATTATCAGCGACTATGTGCGCTTACTCAAGGCTGCATTATTATTGCAATCAAGGTCTCGAACGAACGTGAAACTGCGATTTTTATACCATTATCCATTTTTATTGTTTGTTTTGCAACATCAGAAAGAAACTCGTTTCCTATTTCGACGAGTAGGTTTAGGTATAGTTTTATAAGTACTTTTGAGAATTTATTTTGATATTCCACATTCTTTCGACTTTTATTTAGTTTTTCAAGTAACACAGAGTTTATATGGAATAAAAATAAATAAAGGAACTATCAACTTCGAGAGACAGAAAAGATAAAACTAAATGAGATGTAAACATATTCTAAAAGCGAGTAGATTAAGCAGTAAAAGTATAAATTATTGTTTCGTATCGATCATTAGGAAACATAAATTATTCCCAAATCTGATTTATGATTCTAGTATAGAAAAACAGAAACACGGGTACAAGGCAATAATTCTTCAAATTCGGCTGCTGAATGTGAGATAACGGTGCACTTGACATGATAAGTGGGCTACAATGCAGGTTCCGTTCCGCAAAAACCGGTCTTTAAATACTATACAAAAAATGTATGGAATCATAGCTATATACACAATATATATATGTATATATGTATATACAGGAATAAGTAGGAAGCAGAAGTGGATGGAGGAATGAATACGCACCTGTCGACACTACATGGCAGCGCCCATCTAAGAGTTATTTACGCCCTAAACATATGGTTAACATTGCAAGTGTCTTTTACAAGTAACTTGACAGTAGGTTTACTCGCAATGAAACATCATTGATGTTTCATTTTCGACAACCATAATAAATAGTGCCCTTCATCATATTTTCCATTTATCATATATATTTGAAATCTTTTTGATTTCTATAGATTTCACGTGATTACCCATTTCACAGTAACAAATTTTCCTATCTGCCTAATCGTGTGAATATCTATATATTAATTTCTTTTTAACAGTGTTATCAAATAATAGAATGAAGTGAGTTGAATGCCGTATAGAGACGATTCGGATCCGAATTCGAATTCTACGGATTGTGCTTATTCGCATAAGCGATACACTTATGTTATTAATAAAAGCAGTCCCATAAAAATGGTTTTTATTTTTAAAAGAAGATTTACTACGGAAGAGAATAAAGATAATAGAGGAAAAAATTTGGCGTAAAATATGACACTATTTGTGAAGTTGGCCAAGTTTAATGCAGAGTTAATTACCCATCTCGAGTTTCCAGAGGCATGATCACCGCGAGTGCAGAGGGCTTGCATGTATACGTAATATAATACACGTATACTTGTAATTGCAGTTACCGCAGCCGTGATACCGAGAAGATTATCGAAAACGAGCCGCCGTTAATTATGCGTAGCGCTTTAATCATGTGAAACTCGTCGTAAAAGAAGGCATACCAACGCTAACTATCCTAATTTTAAACGCCAACGTTCTTCGCGAAGCTTGCCAGATTAATACCTTTCGAACCTTGAAATGTCTCATTTGAATTTTTCGCGATTTTATCTCCTGATCGAGCACGCATTTTTCAGGATAACTTTATGACAAAAAATGACCTCTGTATATGCGTATATAAATATACTAGTAGAAATTTACCCATAATGTTTCCCGAAATTTTAAAGGGATTTTTGGGAATTTCAATATAGGGACTTGAATACATTTTAAAAATAATTTAAAAGTGTTATCAAAAGGATGATTTTGCGTCATTATTATAGTAATTTTAAGTCATTTCTAAGAATTTAAAGAGGTTTACAGATACTTTAACTGATTTTAAAGAATTCTTATATTATTTCAAAAGATTTGAAGGAATTACTAGTAATCCTTAAGAATTTTAAAAGAGTTGGCATAAAGATTTCAAGGATTTAAAAAGTTTTTCTAATTATTTCAGGTGTTTTAAAAATAATTTAAAGAGTTAGATTTAAAAAAAAAGTTCAAAAATAGTTTCAAGATATCTTTAAAAAATCCACAGAACAAATTTATGATGCCTTGAAAAATATATGTACCAGAATTTTTCAACATATTCAAGTAAACGAAATATTTTTGCCCAATTCTATTCAGTAATAATATAAATATATAATTAATATTAAATATTGTTCTAACTAAAAATAAAAATAGGCATTACAAGTTTCTTTCATATAGTACAGAATTATTTTAAATACAAATGAATAAATATTTTAACATTTGTTTCTATAATTTAAAATGCAATCAATAAAATTCATTTGAATTGTCGCAGAACTTTGAAAAATTTCGTTCTAATTGTTCATATTATCAGTTTTGATTCAAGAAAATAATTTTATTCGATATACGCATAATCTTTTATTTCTGGTATACTTTTTTCATCGAATCGCAGTTATACCTTCGGGACTAAATAACGGAATGCCAAATTGAATTGAATTTCTTGGTTTATACGAAGTTCAAGATATTTATGCGTAATTCCAGAAAATGAATGCTAGTTCTGCACTTAAATTGTCAAAAAGTTATGGTTTTAAAATTTGATCCTTGGTTAATATTTATGGAAAAGATGCTCATCCGCGGTCGTTTAACTCTATATAGAAGTGTAAGCAAAAGGCAGAGTAAAAGTTAACGCCTGCAGTTCTTCGTAAGTACCTACACGCATACCTAGGACAACATCAGTATGTAATATGTGTACCGTTAAACACGATCATACGAGAGCAGATTTTCATACACATGTTCCTTTAAGATTTTTTCTTTTTCCAAAATATTTAAGAAAAATGTCTGATACGTTATGTAGCTTTTCCCAAAAATTTAAAATTGCATATATGTAATAATAATTATAATTTAATAAATATATTTACATATTTAGAAAATGCAGATATGTATAGAAATAATGACGTTTACTCAAGGCGAAATTACTTCCCCCTGCGTATAGTTGGTAAATTTTATAGTTACTACTATTGTATATACCCAATCAATTTTAATGTTTATGGAATAATTGTCAACGCATTAATTATGTATATTTTATCGCTAAACTTGAATGAAATGTACGATATACAATATCAGTATAATGATAGACTTAATGATTATAGGAATTAGTCAATTATTAACAAAAGAATGCCTTTAACTATTTGTTTAAAGTTCTTATCCATCTTAGAATGTTTTTATCCTTTTATGCGTATATTTGATCTTAAATATATCTATTTATACATTTTTTAATTACAAAATTGCTCGATACTTCTTTAAAAATTGAAGCGCATTAAAAATCTCTAAATAAATCAGGAAGTATTCAAAAAGAATATATTACATATACGGCTCCAAAATCTAGACACGACTTCATCCCTATAGTTTTTCAAAATTCCTAACATATTTCAAACTCTTCGTCTGAAAAATGAAATCTTCCAATTTCGAATGTTGAAAGAAATGTTTACCGCGCGCAATTGACAGAAATATTTCCTTCAATAAATATACATAAATAATTAGTGGAAAGTTTTGCCTTAAACACAAAAAATACATTGCATTGCTTGAAATTGAATACATAATAATTGGATATGAAAAAGTGATAATTACAGGATGTCAAGAAATGTATCTACATATAAGCACACTTACCTTGAGGGATATCTCGAGCTCTTCCTCTCGCATTCTGACCACGCCGTGATTAGCATAATAATATCCCACTAGAATTTCCTTCGCCGCTCTTGCGACTCCTCGATCGGAAAACTTATGCCATAAACACAACTAACACTTTCCGGCGAGGAAATATCATCTTTCCCGGCATTTAGAACCGGCGCACTTGTAGTCCAATCGGCCCATTGCCGTTGGGTTTCGATCAAACTTTTTTGCCCTCAAAAAAAAATCTCTTCAACGAAAAAGAGGAACGTGAAAACGCGACAGACCAAACACACGGATACGCGCCACTGGTCGACTGAAACACGAAACACAAGTACAACTTGCTCAGCCCAACGGAGCACCTGTGAAGCAACGGACACCTGCGATTGCCTGCGACGACCTGCCGCCAGGTCTCCACCTGGGGGATTTTGTGTAGGGATTTTCGAAACAAAGCCGACGACAATGGCAGCATTGCCTGAAGAATTTATGTACAAGAATTTCATTAAATCCATTAAACGCGTGATAATATCATTGAAAAGAGCTACTCCCTATTATTTAAATAACATCATTATGAAAAAATATATTAGAAAATATTAGAAATTTCAAAAACATCTTTAGCATTGCTATGAAAGTTCGATTAAAAAACTCCAGTTAAAAAATTAAACTAATATATATACATATGTAGAAACTGATCCAATTTTTACCCTATAATGCAGTTAAAAATTTATATGATTTTTTATTTCTAGTTTCATAAAATCTTTGGAAATAGTCTGCGTTTGCTGAACATAAAACATCTACTATTAAAACATCTACTATTCTTAGCTTAAAACACTGGAAAAAAACATCCTTTGTAATTAATAATAATATTCTCGTTTATTATTAATACAGCAATAATGTCGATGACGGTGTTGACAATAATAAACATGATGATTGGATAATAAAAGCAGAAATACTGCCGAACCAAGTAAATTATACAATATTAAAAAATTGTAATTGTCACAGAAGACAATGAGTTTTCCCAAACGAATCTTGGGTCCTTACTACCCAAATGTAGTAAATATATATATATGTTTGTGTGCGCAAGCAACACATTTATATAGCATATATATTTATAAAGCACGGGTATAAAAGAAGGTACAGTAAAAACGAAAATGGAAGAGACAATAGAGAAAAGCAGCAAAGCCACGGAAGTGAAAGTACTGAATGTTACAACGTTATTCCCTAGATTACTCGATATGTATACAATATAAAATTATACAATTGCATTACCGTGTATTTCATAAAGTCTGTAAATTTTTTGAAAAATTATAAAATTCCTTAAAAACAAGACATAGTGATCCTGCTACTATAATCTTTCCAAAAGATCAATCTCAAAAAATTTCGATCAACCCCCCCCCCCCCCCCGTAAAAATCATTTCCTCCAACTTGGAAAATTATGTTCACGCAGCTGAAACATGATTTTAAAATAGAGAATATTCTACTCCGAACTGAGTAATCAGTTATTTGTCATGAACATAATCCCTAAAAATAAGTATATTTACTTAAAATTAATCTTTTTTTTTTCCTTTAAATATACTTGAACGCGCAGCAAGAGTTTGTCATTTAAAATACATAAAATGTAAAAAATAAACGTGTAAAAATTTAAAACGTGCAAAAAAATTCTACGTTTCAAACGAACCGAACTTTAAAGAGAAGATTGTCTAAAATAAAATAAAATAACATAAAATGAAAGCAAAACTAAAGTGACTTGCGTAAAATAACTAGTGGTGAGTGGCGTCAACGAAATGATACGAATTCGTTCCTAATTATCGGTAGAATAATAATAATAATAATTAACGTTAGTAGTTTGCACTCGACCGATCCGAATCTTAACTTTTATTATCGTGATAGTTAATAAATCATCGATTAGTCAACATTAATTTAACAACTTATCATGCTCCGATTATTATCTGTATTTGTCGTCCGTAACACAAAAAAAAAAAAAAAAAAAGTTTAGAACCTATGTGCGTTTACTTGCTTAGAATCGTTAGTTCTTAGAATCGCTTAATTGATTAGAATAATTAGCTACTGTACACTGCGTTTTAGTTCGATTAAAATTAAAACTTGTCTTTTGCTGAATTTAACGATAAACTCTATCAATCTGTAGGAAAACGTCTCGACGTCCTTTCAATCTGGAGAAATATTTTTTTACAAACGTCTCGAAAATAGTAAACGTGGAAGTCCTTCCTTCGAATCTAACAGTTCAGAGGTAAATGGAAAATTGGTCTCCATCCTTAGTTTGCGACGTGGCTTTCTAACGAATCATTAAATACTTTAGAAGTTGTAAATAATGTAAAAAGATTCTAGTTCTCTATAAAGAGAACTGAAGCTCTCTATAGAGCTCTAGTTTCCTCTAGAGAATTCTAACAGTAACACTTAACAAAATATCAGATTATGGAACGATAGTAGACTAAATATATCGTTGATGATAATTGATGCCGATGCCATAAGTCTAAAAACTTTCGTCAGTTACTTAGTAAAAGAATCATATTTAGTAAACGATTTGTAAATTGATATTCCTTAAAACGAGTCGTGGATTTTCCCTCACTATCTGAAGATTCTGAACACTTAAGACCCTCTTTACTAACTTAGCAATTAACGACTGTCTTTCTTATCGTATTAATAATCATTGTACGATTTCTTCTTTGCATTTTTGTTTGCATTAGTAAATGTAGGACTAAAGTTAGCAAACTGACGTAAATCACCAATTTCTTTGAAGCTAATTAGCTTTTAATTAGAGTCTTCGTCTCTTTTATTCTCTTGGACGGACCGTTATCTTTCCAATATCTTGTCTCGAGATGTAAATTGGTGATTAAACATCGTCCATCTTTGAGAGAAAAATGCATTACACCGAAAAAGACTTGCAAACCCCTCTCGTGTCTAGAATTTAAAACCTATCCTTAAACGCTGATTTAATATTGCTTGTTAAGACGAATAGACACCTAAGGCGTTACTTTTTAAAATTACCGAAGTACCAACATCTCCGAAGTACCAAAATCTCGGAAGTATCTTTTGGTAATCCTAGACACTCCTAAATCTTGTATATGGCAGCCAGAATGTGAAAAAAAAAGTTATGTTGATAAAAAAATAAACAGTACTGTTGTCTACGTCTCATAAAGATACCTCCACTACAAACCGAACAGTACTCTCAGATATCACAAACTTCTTGTATTGAGTAAATGGTTGAGTTTAGTTTCTTGACCTGAACACTTCTTGCCTTTAGCGTGCAAAGGATTTTCTAGAACTTGGGCCCAGCTTCGTGGACCGTCCGTATGAATTGTAAACAGGCAAACGAATGAACTTTGTCGTGTCGACAGGCATCGTAACTCAGTAAGCTGCCGCTTCCTTGTATTCCGAACCTTCCATGGTGAAAAAGTCTTCCAACTTCCACTGAAGGGTCTCGAAAGTCGGCCTTTTCATCGGATCCTTGTTCCAGCATTCTAACATTATGTCGTATAAAGCTGCAGGGCAGTTTGGTGGACAAGGCATTCGGTAGCCGTGCTCTACCTGATGCAAGACTTCGGCGTTTGTCATACCTGAAATGGTTGAAAAATTTGATTTTAGGAAGAGAAATACCATATTTTTATTAAGTTTTCTAATACAAGGAGGAAAAGCTGTGAAAAATTAACCGCTTGGCTAATACATTAAATAAAGAAAAAAATGAATAAAATTTCTCACCAGGATATGGAATTCTGCCATAAGTGACCAACTCTGTGAGAAGAATTCCGAACGACCAGACGTCCGATTTAATACTGAACTTGCTGTAATTCGCAGCTTCAGGCGCAGTCCACTTGATCGGGAACCTGGCTCCTATTCTTGCCTCGTACTCATCCTCCTTTATGAGCCTTGCTAGTCCAAAATCTGCAATTTTGACGACGTTTCCATCCGCCACGAGGACGTTACGAGCAGCCAAATCTCTATGAATGTAATTCTGCGACTCTAGATAAGCCATACCAGCAGCAATTTGTGCGGACATGTCAATCAACTGCTGTAGGTTCAAGCCTCTTCCTTTTCCTAGAATTAAAAATCATGTTATTGGTTTGAATCTCAAAGTCAAGAAGCAAAAATGGTAAATTGCAAATTATAATTATACCTTGCAAGAATTCCAAAAGACTTCCATTTCTCATAAGTTCAGTGATAATATAAATCGGTTCTTCCATTGTGCAAACTGCATAAAGTTGAATCAGTTTTGCGTGCCTGAGTTTCTTCATGATTTGCGCCTCTGCCAAGAAATCTTTAGGATCCATGGTTCCTGGCTTCAGGGTTTTTATGGCCACAGGGGTGGTGTTGTTCCAAAGACCTTCCCAGACTTCTCCAAATTGTCCCTGACCCAATTTGCGAACGAATTTCAATGATGATCTGTCGATTTCCCATTGGTCCCGAGTACGATGACTGAGGCCCTCAGTTACGGGTTTCTCAACCTACGAACAAAATCACGATCGCCAGTCAATTGTTGTAGAATTCCAAAAAAATTGAATCTAAATTCCAAACAGATCGAGTGAATATGAACCGAAGTCGAAAGCTATGCCTCATGATAGTCATGATTGATGAGAAATTATTTCCTAATTGATTCCCATCAAGTTATCAAACTTGGAATTAGATTTTTCAAAATTTTAATAGTATTATAACATTTAAACAGATTTTGAAGATGCGAATAAATTTTTTTCAGTTAAATATTTATTGGGTATGAACCATTAAAAAAATATTTTCTCGTATAGATCCTTCAAAAGCTGGAGCAGATAAAATAATATTAGCTGCGAAATTTTAATGAAAGAATGAAACAAAATGACTTGAATATTATAAAAAACAAACACATGTAAATAAATAAAGAAATTAATAAATAAAGTAAGTTAAATTCTATTTCAGCTTGGAACCTTTGATCAAATAAAATTTAAATAAAAACCCTCAACTCTGATTTATAAAAAATATATCAATAATAAAATTATACACTGCCACTCACACTATATATATATATCGCAAACTATACGATAAACTCCACTTTTTGGGTTCTTGAATTCTAGAAAGCGTGAGTAACAGTTGTTTGCTTCCTTTTTCATGCCTTATGTAAAACTAACGATAAATGAAAACGACATTTTGTTAAGCAAACTGAAACTAGATGTTTAAAAACCATCCTACGGATGCAAGCAACCAGGTGACTACCTCTACAAAATTTTTCTAATTAACAACAATCATTAGCACATCTTATTTCTTGATTTATTCATCAGTAATTTACAAACTTTTAAAAATTAAAAGATCTACTTCAGTTTGATTAAAATCACAAGGAATTAATAGACAATTCTATAGTAGCACCATTTTCTTATTAAAATGTAACTCCTTAATTTAATAAATACTTCTTAAAACGATTTGTTAGTATAAATAAGTAAAAATTTCATCAATATAAAAATTAATCTTCCCAGGATACATTTATCTAGGATAAATTTACATCAGTTATATTCGAGTCTTACAAGTTTCTTTCAGTCCTTTGGTTATAGTCTGTGGGTATCGATTTACCCATAAAACTCATAAAATGTAGCAAGCTTGAGTAACGGAGCTGCATTTAATATGAAAAGAATCTGCACATATTCTAAAAAAATCCAAATGCTTTATAAAAATATAGACAAGTTCTGAATAATTAATATTAAATGTTAAATATTGAATCATGATTCTTAATGAAAAAAAAAAAACAAAAAAAGTTTTAAAGCTATCATTTTAGGAATATTAATTCTTCCTACCTTTGATCTCAATTATTTATCAACTAAATTTCTTTTAGATTTAATTTTTTTTAACTTAATGACAGATTTCAAACACATTTTAGATACATAAACCGTTGAATTCAGTTTAATATTATGAAGAGATGAATAATTTTAATTTATAAAATGGAATTAGTAATAAAAAAGTGCTCGCAATCTGTATTATACAAGAAAAATGGGTCTAAAAAAGCTGGCATGGTTGCGATACAGCGATGAAAAATGGTTTATGAAATGCAAGTTTCAGACTCTAGAAGTGAAACTAATATCTCTGAAACATTATTCCATATAAAACAGGCTTGTGCTGTGTGGAGATCGAGAAGATGGCAAGTCGTATGTGTTCAGTGGCGATTAAGTTATTATGATTGGGACATTCAATTTACCAAGAAAATCCAGCGGGAGTTAGGGTAAGCAAAAACAGAGAAATAACATAGTCCATTTCAGAAAACAAACTTTTGGCGAAATTTGTCAAACTAACATCGATTCACCACTGCCTTTCATTTTTAGTTAGTGAAAAATCACTCCAAAAAGATTCTAAATACAAACTTTATAACTTTCTTTTCTTTATAGACCTTTCTTTCCTAAACAGTTTAATTCGAGCAAAGTCCAACCTGGAGTTTAGACAGTGCTGTAGCTATTTCAAATATCTCGTAAAGTGAAAAATTCAACACCTCTGCGTCTTAATTTATAAAAAGAAGCTCCAAACAATCAATCTGGATCGCAAAGACGACAATTATTGTATCATGCAGTTGGTATTTGTTCATCTTACTACAAAATTCAAGGGATTTCTTTAATTTAAAATCACTTCTAAAGAATTTTCTATATACTTTTTTCACACTTCAATAAATAAATAAATAAATAAATAAATAAATAAAATACTGATTTTTAAACAAGTAAAAGAAATCCCTTGTAAAATTTATATCTAGTCAAAGCGGCATGTCAGGTCCTTTTGGTTTAAGTCCTTATAATTAAAAATTCTCTCGCATGCAACAAGCTGTCTAAACTCCACTCAGACAAAATTTTATCATAGGGTGGCTTTTTAGGAAAAAAATAATTAACTCGCTTACCTGTACACAGGGCTTGCATAAATTGACGCAAAGTCCATCGGCGTCTTTACTATAATGTTCAACCAGGTCCTGAAGATTTCTGAAAGTTGTTCGCCTCGCAATGAAAAATCCTCCCTCATCTAATTGTCTGATACGGTAGTGCTTCACTGTGTCTCCGTCTCTCACTTGAATTTTATCAAATAAATTGAATTTATAATTTAGCTACGTCTATTAAAATGTAACTAAAAAAACTAATAAATAAAAAATTTGGAATTTGATCTAAACTCTTATTTACCTGAAAGGGAGTAATCATTATGTCGACTTTCTGAATCTCGAATAAGGAATGCTCCATGTGCATTTTCAGGCAGGAGAAGTTTTTTTTCTGCTTCGATTCTCTTAATTTTTTTGAAGTACCATCTGTAAAAATC
Source organism: Synergus umbraculus (assembly GCA_900474325.1). Taxonomy (NCBI): domain Eukaryota; kingdom Metazoa; phylum Arthropoda; class Insecta; order Hymenoptera; family Cynipidae; genus Synergus; species Synergus umbraculus. Next base: position 54,536 of record UCOK01006057.1, on the reverse strand, counting down.
AATAAGAAGTAAAATTAAAATAATTGGCCTTAGAAACTTTCCTTCCATGGATTTCGAAAAAGTTGAAATGAAAATTTAAGGATTTACTAATTTCCTATAGAAGAGTTTCATAGAGAATCTTCAAAGGGTTGAAGGGTGATTAAAAAACAGCAATTTTAAAACCATAAGTTAATACTTAAATAAATATATACTGCTTTGTTTGAAACTAATTGATTACAAGTCATTTTGACAAAAAGAAACTATACGTAATAAGGCAACGTCTCTGCCAGGTGAACAATATTTCTTTAAGTACGATACTTCTTTAAATTGCAAATCAGTTTTCTAGCAAGCATACATACTTAACTGTAAATCTGGAGTGTGACTTGCATTTAATATCTAATTGTAAGTACAAGTTTTATAAGGTAGCTTGGAGTCGACAGCCTTGTTGCTTCAAATTTGAATGCTTTTTTTATAATGAAGACTCAATAAAGTTTAATTAAATAAGGCCAGAAAACTCAGTCGTCACAAAAACCAATCGCGAAAAGCAAGATTTCAATAATAGTTAGAATTCAAAATTGATTGCTTCTGTAAAGTGATCTGGTATTGAAAAATATCTTGAGTAATTAAAACCATATTTTAATTAAATACAACTTCGCGTTAATTATAAAATAAAGATGTTAATATGAAATTATCGAGTGGTAAATGTATAAAGTGAAAATGTAAGTAATATTCATGGACTGGAACACTTGGATCGTGAAAATTCCATCAATTACGCGTTTGTATGTATAGTTGTATACGTAGTTTTAAAGCTCTCATGTTGATTATTTATACCTTAGTTTACATCACACAGATATATAGTTTACATTGGGTTGGTACCTTAATTACACTCTGAAACAAGTTGTGGAAGTAACGCATTACAACGTTATTACGAACGTGACTGCTTTGTGCAAAACACGGCAAGAGGCAACAACAATAAGAGGAATGAAATTACAGATTCAAGGTAATGAAAATCAAGCAAGAAAGAAAAATTGCTGTTTTTTAAGTTCCTTTTCTTTCCGACTGGTACCTAGGACATTGCAGTCAGATGATATTTAATGGCAGATTCAGTACACGGGAGCTACCGTGTACTGTCATTCATAATGAGTAATCACCTGTTATCAATCATTTTCTGCAACTCTTCAGATTTCAAGGTTAAATAAAGAAACCTTGCTTCTAGAGTATTTTATGTATAAGATAAGAAAATTACTATAAGTTTCTACCTTATTTTGTTATTAGAGAGAGTTGAATATACTTGAATTCTATAAATCTTCCAGCTTCTGAATTTTGAGATCAATTAATTTCCAATTTGATTTCAATTAAACCATGTTATTTTCTATTATGTATTATTGTAAAGGCGTTTAAAGTTTGCTATAATTAAGTGGCAAACACTGTAAACATCCTAACATCTATCGACTTCAAATCTCAACTCTTCAAAAATCAATTGAACACTAGAAAAATAGTCAAATCGAAACGGTTCACCTTTAAACAGTTTAATAAAATACAATTCTCGATTCAAATGTTAGCTTAAAAAAAATATACTATAGAAGACTAATGAAAATTGAAAATAACTTACGGCTCAGCTTCGATGGATTTGAGCCTGGCAACATAATTACTAGGAATATATCCTTCCTGTCTGGTCCTCCTACTTCTCGCAAGCCACCAATCTCCCTGTGTATCATTTAGAATCTCCAAATGTTCACCCTTTCTAAAACTAAGGTCCTCATCCGTACGAGCATCATAATCATAAAGAGCCACAAAAATCTTAGCAGTTGGAACATCGGTATCTGGAATTTGAGGCATCGGCCTAATTGGATCCGGTGGAGGTGTTGAGACACCTCCCCCAGGGCTCGCCTGGGATGCAACCGCCTCTATACTAGGATTTCCTATCCTGTCAGGCTTCTCCTTCTCCGCATCCGCCTGATTACTGAAGCAATTTCCCATTTTGCTTTCAATAAAATTTAATTCAAGAGTCTTTCCTTCATCAAACAATTCTTTCACGTAAGAGCTTTTCAAAAGTTTTCATCTAACTTTGAACCCAAGGTTGGCATGTAATTCATTAGTGTTCACCTTTTCTCTTTTGTACTCTTGTTCGGCTTATTAAAAATTAATATTATTGTCCCTAGTAATATTTTTAATTGAATATCTTCAGTGAGTACAAAAATATTCTCTCTGTTTAGTTTACAACGGGGTTTCACGTTCGTCCAAAAATTCGATAATTGCGCAGTCAGTCTTGGGCATAGGATTTAGTTTTGTTTTTGTTTGTTGAAAAAATTATTCAAGCGCACTGACCGCCAACAATCTGTTTTCTTGATGATCGAATTCTCACGTCATCGAATATACGCGTGCGTGATCATTCCACATTCAAAATCCGCTTTCGAATTGGCGAAAGCAGCAGACGGGAGGAAAATATCCTTGGAAGAGAGCGGCGAACTTTCATGAAATTAATTGAAAAAGTGGCTTTACTTTTCCTATGAAAATATTTCAGATTTTTTATGAAAAAATTGAGGGAGTCCAAAGTAAATTGCTCAATGCCCAGAACACGACAGGGGGTTAATACACAAAGTACCCGAGGCACTTTCTAACGATCGAGAAATGATTGTCGTTTTTTTATACGAAGCACCACGTTTTTTCACTCCCGAATCGAGGAACGAGAATTTAAGGAATCTTCTGGTTTCATCACAAAGATTTTCCAGGTTGTGTGAATGGTTTGGAGAGGGATTGGTTTTGTGGAAAAACTACTCCGAACGCCATTGTGCCACACAATCAACACTGACCCGTCAAACGACACATGCACACTTATAAGAAGGGTCGACAGATACTGGCCGACGAAACACTTTTCAGAAAAACTAAGAGAGAATGCGAGCACCACTTGTTATTTTTCATGAAGGGATCAAGACATAGTTTTCTCGACGATTTTTCGCGATTATCCTTACAAGATGTGTAAGGTGAAGGTAGCAAACGGAATGAAACGGAATGCGAAGCTCGACGAGTGGCTTCGTCCACAGTCCGCAGAAAAAAAGGCGTGTCAAGAATTAAGACTGTCAAGTGGCGGCCATTTTTAAAAGACTTGTGCATCGCGGCAAAATTCAAATATTCGAATGTTTTAATTGTTACAGAAATACAATATGTGCAATATGAACAGTAAATTTGTTTTATATTTTCATTGTTCTAAATTATTTTTTATTTAAAAGACAGTATCTTATGGTACCTCAAAACTCTGTCAATGTTTTGTCAATAAAAGGGCGGAACCCTTGATAAGTTCGGAATTGATCTATAAAGCTGCGCAGAAGCGATAAATTTGATGTACTCCTGAAAGTCTGAAACTGAAACATCCTTTTAATTTGAACTATGAATCGGAATACTTCGTACGATTTACCGAACGAATTCGATTCTCTAGCGATTACAGCTTTATTACAGCAATCTCTCTAGTTACAGCCAAAAGTCCTTCCTTTCTCTTTTTATCCCGATTTCTTAATTCAGAAAACAACTAAACTGATGTAATCTATTTCCGGAATCGAGATTTTTGTTTTCTTCCTTATAATGTATTGTATTCTCAGAGTTCATCAAACTACATTTCTCGCGCAAAGTAATAAATATTTTTCAAAAATTTCTTATCGTTATCATGTGTACCTAAATATAAATTATTTAATTTTGTTAGCCTTACAATTTAAGTTTTTAATGTTACACTACTTATTTTCTAAACAAGTTAATTTGAAAAGAAAGAAATAATGTAATGTAATTAGGACTGTAATTTAATATATTTGAATCTAAACACGGCTAGTCAATAGCTCGTCAAGTAGAGCATTCCATACATGATTATAATCAATTTTTCTTCAAAACGGCTTAAAATCTAGGTCTTGAAATTCAGTGAAATTGTAATTTAATTAGACATTAATATTCTTTATCGTATTCCAATGACGCTAAAAAACGATAACTAATTATCATATCCTGCATTTAATGATTAATATATTTGTCAAATGTACCAATGCATTATGCAACAAATACAATAATAATTTATTTGATAGAAATTATTTTAAAAAGAAATTATTTCAGCGAGGATTATTTCGAGGATTGAGAAAATCTGAGAATGTCGATGGAACGTCAGCGCGATTTCTCAATGAGATGACGCTATTTTTTTTCAATGAATTAACCTGGGTGGGTTGTACCATCAGTCCCACTCATTGAAACCCACAAGTCATCAATCTCAATTCTGCAATAAAACCTTGCAAATGAACCAAAAATTCTAAAAACCTAATTGATAAAAAAATCCACTAAAAATATTTTTTAAAAAGAAGAGTTAACAAACTCTCTAGAAAATCATTTCTTAAATCAAAGTCTTAAAAATCCTGGGAAAAATATATTGACAAAATTTCCAATACGTGAGGGTCCATTCAAAGTGGGCGGCACAAAAGTCGAGCCTTCCATTGTGTTTGACTTTTCTCAGGGACTCCATACTGTGATAAAAGGAAGACCGCATTCACGAAAAGTCCTTGGGAACGGATGCGGAAAAAATGGTGGAGTCAAGGATACAGTTTTCACTAAAATAAAGAAAATCACTTTGATCACTGTTTGTTATATCAACTTTATCAAACACATTATTCGTCCCAATCAACATTTCTCGATTCTCCTTACAACATAAATCAGTTTATTAATTAACCAATATAATCATTCAAATTTGCATAAACGCGACAATTCGCTCGGAAAGTATTAAAACGAAAGACTGAAAAATCCAAAAAAAATAATATAATTAATAGATGTCCTTTTATTCACAGAATAATTAGATAATAATTCCAATAAAGAAATTTCGCACAGTCAATTATCTTAGACGACTTAATAAGTATGTGAAATTTTAATTCTAAACTTGATGAAAAAATGCGAATCTTTTTCCATGTTGCGGGTTTTACAAAACAATTATTTTTTGCATATCAGTCTCTCGCTTACCTTTTCATTCTTTCGTACTTTCACTTTCTCACTCTCTGAGTAACTTGACGAGCCAGTCGAAATTGAACGTCAGAGTGTCTAGTGATCAATGAATTGGAAATTCCCGGTTTTTCCCGGTCCCCTAGACACTCCGAACTTACTGAATAAAATCGATACAAAAATCTTTATATTCTATTCAGCGACTTCTTCATCCGGAATTGGAATCTCGAGGATTCGAGGACCATACAGAAGGACGTAAGCGCAATGCCAATCTCCTCCTCCACTCAGTTTCAAGACATCCTCGGTGGTAATTATGCTAACGGTTTCGTCGTCACATTTTAGCCATGTGTCGCCCTTTTGACGAACCCAGGCCACGTAGTGCCCGCTACTACTTGAGCGACCTCGATGTGTCAAGACTGCTTGTAATGTGTAATAGCCACTGTTGTTTGATCCAAGATCTAAAAAAGAAATAGAAAATTTAATTTAATTAAAAAATGTATAAAGTATGCTTTACAACAGAAATTTTGTATGATAAATTTAAGGGTTGATATAAAATTTGTGTTAGAAATTAGAAAAAGAGTTTTAAATTGAATTTATCTTCTTACCATCAGGGAACTGGAAAGGTTCTTTCTTTGTTTTCCTTTCTTTACCATCACCCTTGTTCTTCTTATCCTTTACATGGCGAGCTTCTTCAACAAACTTGTCCTCCTGTTCTTTGAACTTTTCCCTCATCGGGATGAGTTTCTTCTGTAGTTCATCTGAACACAATTCGAAGGCATCAAAGTCGAGAGGAAACTTGACATCCTTGAGTATTTTTGCGTTTATCGCCCCCTTCTCTTTGTAGAAAAAACGAACAAATTGTATCGTTAAGTAAGCTGGGAGTCTGCTGATCTTCGACTGAAAAAATAAAAAAATTTAGGATTTATATCTCAGGTATAAATGTTACAAGCAACTGAAAGATATGGAAGCTGAAACAATCATATTAATTTGAAAAATTAATTACCGTTTTCGTGTAAATAGCATCACGCCCCAGCGTTAACGAATTTTTGGTAATCTGTTCTTGCATTTTATTCCTTAGTCCAGAATGCATATATTTAACGTCAGTCGAAATGAAACAACTCAGTTGCAAGAACTCTTCCTTTCCTTTTGTTGGAGGCTCTTCTTCAGATTCAACGCATTTTAATTCAGTGTCGAACGTTCCTCCGAAATATTGTTCTATCAACGAACGAGGCTTGTATCTTTGCTCATTGCCTTCGATGGCTGCAGGATACTCCTAAAAATAAGTGATCAACATTAATCAGTGCTCAAACAGAATGAAGAATTTAAATTGTATTTTAACCCAGATCTAAAAAAAATGTATACCTTAGCAGGTAATTTGTCCTTCAGCATTCTAACAAGCTCGGTCCAACATTCATTGGCATCTTGTTGTTGAAAACCACCATGCTCTGATTTTTCAGCAAATCGGGGAAAAGCTGTATGCATCATCTGGACCAAAACTACAGGAGGTAGGGAAGAACCTCTGTCCATACCTTCGTACAAATCTCTCAGGGCGGCAGTGATGCGCTGAGCGTCTGCATTAAAAGAACTGCCTGACGCAGCGAGTCCACCAGAAAATTGCCTTAGAGCTTCTCGTAATTCAGGTACGGTTTTTAAGCATTGAACAGTCGCGTTTAAGTAACAAGTATTTCCGAGATTAGTCAAACCAGCAGGCAAATCTAAAGCTGTGGCCAATTCAGACTCGTTCATGTCCTCGAGGAAGAGAGGCTTTTCAGCTGGTTCGGTCGGAACGTCTTCCTCTTTTGAACCCATCATTAACACAGTCACTCCCTGAAAATAAAATAAAAAATAAATCAGATTGAATTATAAACACTAGGATAAGTTGCACAGAATTTGCACAGAAATCTATAAATATTATATTGATGGTTTCGGCATCTTAAGATGTCGGAGTTTAATAAAGTTTTAAAAATCTTTTTTATCTTTCAAGTTTCTCACGTTTACACTTGTAATTGTAAAATTGTAGCTTTTTAATAAAATTTAATTAATTATAACCTCAATTGTGAAAGTATTTAATTGCTGTTTAAATTAGTAGGAACCTGATACACGTAATTCAGCTATAGTATAAGTTTAAAAAGCGTCGAATCATTTCCTAACCTCAAAGACCTACTCAGGACAAAAGACAAAATTCTGGTTATAAAATAACTTTAATATTAAAGAACTTACATCTTTCAATTTCATAGTTCCCCAGTCTTCATCCTTGAGTGTCATCCCCTTGAGCATTACTTTTTGCCTTTCAGGTTGAACCCCTGTTAAAGCAAAGAGTTGAGCTTTAAAAAGCATCGGCTCCTCATCTGTGTTAACTTCTACATTGGGGAAAAGCTCCTTTCCCCATTTCACTTTAACTGTAAATAATTAAAAAGGCAAGGATTAATTTACTATTTCTATTAAAATAAATTACCAATAACTTGAAAATCCCGCTTCTCAAAATAAGATGAACATTTTTTCTAAGGTTAGGAAAGTCATGAAGAGAGATATTGTTGATTTTGATGTACTTACTCGAAAATTGTGGCATTTTTTCACTCTACCGACTTCTCCAGGATTGTGAACTTTATTCTAGTCAAAGTATAGGATAAGAAAAAAAGTGTCCAAACCTCCAAATAAAGTGCAGAGTCAGATCAAGTCAAACCAACACACGGGGCTGTTCAGTTCAGCTGATGGCTTGATGCACCCACCTATGCATGCGCCTATCCACTATACATAGGCAGCGGCAAGTGACGCTTACACACACACACACACACATCATATATATATCAACATGAATTTCAGCGCCACTTTCTGTATATTACAATGCATAGAAAAATTACAGTTGCCGGTAAAAAAAATTACAGGGTATTCGAGAGGGGCCTCGCGAGAACTAATCCAAAGATATATCTTTGATTAATCACTTATAAAATTAAATTTAAAAGCTTTTGTAAGCCTATCATGCCCAAAACAAAATAATTAAAGTAAATTAAAAAATATATATTTAGCTAAGAACAGAGTGCTGCCTGAAACAAACATGAAATATAATTAAATTTAACCATTCAATGATTACAGTAAAACAGAAAGAATTGTCTCATATAATTTCAATTAAACGATATAAATTACACAAAACTACAGTTCAAAATTAAATTTTAAAACACTCGAACGCTTACATACCTGAAACAAATAAAATTAATCATATTTATTATTCCATTTATTCAATATGAAATGTTACTTTTTTATTAGAAAGAAATATTTACCTATATAGCTAAAAAAAGTAAAAGTAAGTAGAATTTAGACAATTAATGATTATAAACATATAGTAAAACAAAATGAATTACTTGGTATGATTATTATATCTAAAAAAAAAAATTTCACAAAATTATGGTTAAAATGTTAATTTTAAAATACATACTTGAAAGTTTTTGTCCCTGAAATACGCAAAATTACATATAATGATTATTCCATGTATTAAATATAACATGTGTTAGTCTTTTATAATAAAAAATATTTACCTGCAACTGAAAAATAATGTCTGCAAAAATTAAAAGTCGGTCAAATTTAGATAATTAATGATTATGTAGTAAAACAGAATTAATTACCCCATATAATTTTATCTAAAAATTTAAATTACACAGAATTAGTTAAAAATTAAATTGTAAAACATTTTTATACCTGAAAAAAACAAAATTCATTATATGGATTATTCCATTTATTGAATATGATATGATACTTTTTTAGAAAGAAATATATATACCTATAGAGCTGAAAAAATTAAAAGTAAGTCGAATTTAGACAATTAATGATTATATAAATATAATAAAGCAGAATGAATTACCTGATATAGAATAATTATATGTAATTAGAATTATTATAATTAGTACAACTAATTATAATCAAAAAGAATTAATTACATACCTGATACAATTTTACCTAAAAAAATATAAATTACACGAAATTATAGTTAAAAATTAAATTTTAAAACATTTGAGAGTGTTTATACCTGAAACAAATCAGGTTAATTGAATTGATTATTCCCTGGGTTAAATATATCGTGTTATTCTTTTAGAAACAAAAGATTTACCTTTAGTACCTGAAGAATAATGTCTGCAAAAATTAAACATTGTCAACATGAAAAAAATTAATGAATCTAGTAAAAAAAAATATGAATTAATAGGTACCTGATATCATTTACATCAAAAAATATGAAATACGGATAATTAGTTAAAAATTAAATTTTAAAAGCTTTTATGCCTGAAACAAATCAAATTATTCATATTGATTATTATATGAATTAAAATTAAATATGCATGTATAACGTGTTATAAATATTTACCGTTAGCTGAAAAGTAATATCTGAAAAAATTAAAAATAGGTTGAATTTTGACATTTATTAACGATTACAGTTAGAGAAAAGAATGCATTACCTCGTATGAGATAATGTATTCTAAATATAGTTAAAAGTTTAATTTTAAAGTACATATGTACTTGAAAGTTTTTATACCTGAAACAAACAAAATTACTTTAATGATTATTCCATAGATTGAATAGAACTCGTTATTCTTATAAAAGAAAATATTTACCTATAACTGAAAAATAAGGTCTGAAAAAGTTAAAAGTAGGTAGAATTTATACAAGTAATGATTATGTAATAAACAAGAATGAATCACCTAATATGTATAATTTTAGATAAAAAACATGAATTGCACAAAATTACAGTTAAAAATTAAATTTTAAAACATTGGGAAGCATTCATACCTGAAAAAAAACAAAATTAATTATATATATTTGTTCTTTTAAAAAATAATATTTACCCTTAGCTGATAAGTAATATCTGCAAATAATTAAGAATAAAACTTAAAATTAATGAACATTTTTTAAAAAGTTTATTTAGTTAGAGTATAGTTATTAACGAAATAATAATTACCTTTCATAACTGTACCTGAAACTTTCTAACAAAAATTTATTTCACAGTATTTTTATAATAGAACTGAAACAAAAAATAACGATTATTATAAAAGTTATTTAAAAACATGTGTAAATGAATATTTAATGTAATCCATAAGACGAAATATGAAATAATAATAATATAATAATAATATTTATAATATGTATAATGTTTAAGAAATGATCTACTTATTTTGACAAACTGTAACTGTATAAATCATATATTACCTGAAACAAAAAAGAAATATATTAGTAAAAAATAAAAATTCATAATTTCACCAATGAAATTTATTGACTTACCTGAAACAATTTACATTGCAAAATTCTGCAAGAAGAAGGCGAACAAATTTTTAAATTCAAATATTTTATAACTAGATCTTAAAAAAAACTATAACTTCCTGTAAAAAACAATAAATTAGTCCTGAAACAAACAAAAACATACACACAAACAAGCAATACAATAAATGTATAAAAGTCAACAAATGAGCAAATCTATATAGTGACAACGTGAATAATCAAAAATTAGATATTCATCCATTAAAAATTAGACAATGCAGAAGCCCTTTCGGGGCTTCTTTTTTCACTGGTGGGCCTTTCAAGCTCATCAACCTAACACGCGACCCGTTTTGTGCTCGAGTTCCCTGCCTATATCCAGTTTTTTTTTACCTCGAGCACTTGTTTGGTTTCATCGACGATTTGCGGATTAATTTGTATTCTAAAGAAATTAATATAGTTATCAACCATATACATGTACATGTTTTTGATAAAAAATATCAATTTTATCCAGGGTGAAATATATCATACGCGCCCGAGAAATATTTTACCCTGGTTCCTGCCTACTTAAAATTAAACATTCATTCCAGAAAAAGTTACCTACCTAACTCCTAGCTATATTTAAAAGTTCAAACAAGAATCATACCAACACACTCACTCCACGGTTCTCATTCATACCGCCCCGGTGCCAAAAAACCTAATCTAGGGATTCGTCCCGGGACTTATCCTGCACCTGAGCTTAGGCCACATTAGGGCACACACATACAAAGCTGCTACCCTGAAATCGCACACCGTTTAATCAAATATTAGAAACATTTCTTGATTATAAATTAAACCTATTATTAAAAAGTTAAAGTATCCAAAAGAGAGAAATTTATGATTTTTCAAGTAAGACGCAAAGACACAAAAATATCACACTCACACAAATTTTGCGCCTTATTTGATTAGAAAATTAAACGGTGTACGCTACATTTTTCCATTGGTTAAACCATTAGTATCACCCTAAGCTAATTTTAAATTCAATAGTTATATATATATATATATATATATTTAAAAAAATGAATAACTTTATATTGAAATTTTTAGTTTAATTTTGTCACTAAAAAATAAATTCTGTATATGTGAAAGCAATATACAAAATGTAATAATTAATGTTTCTACATATTAGATTAAAAAATTTTGAATGATTAATCTAGAAATTAAAATAAATAGTCCCTCGGGATTTTATCACATCAAAGGAGAAACCCGATCAAAAACTATTAGAAACGAAAGCATGCGAAATATAGTTCCTCTGATACGAAAAAATTCCACTGATTTTTCTTGGTTCTACGAATAAATGATTTCATGAATTATGATTTATAATTTACATATAACCATAAAACATACATTTTTATGATTTTTATATAGAAAAATATAAATCAATGAAGATTAAATTTCATATCTTACAGAATAAAAAACAATGTTGATTATTTTAATGAGATATGTTCTAGAGGTTCTAAAAATTGAAATATTATTATAAGATTATTATAAGCAACAGAAACTGAACCAAGAAAAGTTTATAACCTGATCTAAACATAAAATATTAAAAACAAGTGTTCACTCGCTACAGATACAGCGGTCACTATATGTTTGCAAATATTAATTACAACTTGTCTCCAGTGCCAGTTTGGACCATTCATCCCTGACATGATTGGAGACAAGAGGGATTTAAAAATACACTTACTAGTGGGGATTCCCTCGTCGGAGCGATTGCCGTTTCTCCAGACAACCAGTCATCCTGTCCTTCAGCGTGCAACCTAAAAAAGGAATACAATGAACATTTTCAAAAATTTATGAATTGAAATCTTAATTAATCATTCGCTGGTTATTAAACCTTTTTGCGATTATTCAAATTTTCAGAAAGTTCTCAAATAAACTCAACAACTCACAAAATTAAATTGCACATAGAGAGAATTCTTCTACTTTCAATTCAAATTATAAAATATACACCTGTCATTTTTTAAAATTTGAACTTAAATTTTATAAAATAAGAATCGGATTAATTTAAATAAAAAAATTTATTATATATATATATATATATATTTGGGACTCAATTGCTATAGTGAAAACATCTATTGTTAAAATTGTTTGTAAACATGGATATGGGATATATTATGCCTATTAAGGGCATATATTTTCTAAAACCCATTCACTGTCTCCCCAAGCAAGGAAGTCAGAAATTAAGAAAATATAAATTACAAAAGTATTGCGAAGTAATAAATAAGTCTAAGATATAAATAAACACTATTTACTTCTATATACAGCTGTTGAAATTGCCCGAGGCCATATCTGTTCTTTCAATAAAAACATCCGACGCCCAAATATTCAATGTATATTCACTTCCGCTAGCAATGATTCTCGGAATTTGTGCAACACATAATACAACAATACAAAACCCGTCGAAAAAAATTTCGCACTCCCGATTTGAGATACATAGTATCAAAATCATGACGCGAATCATTAGAATGTTAAAAAATTAATAATGATCTAGTTTTTTTGTAGCAAATTACCCACTTGAAAAATTCTATTTCGCGAATGCATAAACTTTGGTTTTAAGCGCCAAAATAACGAAGATAACCTCAGGAAAAAATTTGTCACTGTTTTCATCTACAGAAATTTCGGACTATTAACTCATTAACGGATTAGATTCGAACGAAATATTATAAAGGCTTATTAACAGATCATTTAAGTATACTTGCATTTAAAAATTTATGATATTAGTACACGCGCGACTTTGAAATCAAATGGAAAAAATTGCTTCCGCGTTTCCGCATCTTAAACGCACGGCGGTCAGGAACAGACTGACTCCGATTCGCACTCACTGATCACACACACTGGAAACGATTGGTCGAAAATTCTGATAAATATCGATATTTAGATTTTGCACATGCGCATTAGACTTTATAAAAACGCGGTAATATTCGAATTGAACTTTTAAGAAAAATAAATCTAAGCAATAGTAAAAAATGTATTATGGATCTGTAGTAAATTTCTTTACATTAATAACATATTTAAATCTTTCTTTCAATGTAAATTGAACTATTAGGTAAAAATATGTGACAATTTCTTTTAATTTTGTTAATTACTATTAATTCCTGGAATAGGTATAATATATTTCTTTTGGTATAATTTAAACGAATATAGATACATATTTGTATTGACAACTAAGTTTTCCAACTGGAGTGGAAAATAATAAAAAAATATTTAATTAATGCTTTAACGTATATAAAAAAATCAAAATTTATTAAAATACATATTAATAAAATTAATTGCTATAAAGTGTAAGTATTTTCATTTCTAAAAATGAAATAAAGTGACTGAGAACAAAAAATTTAAAGTTTAAACTTTTGAAAAATAATATCGTTCTATAATTCAATAGTTGAATTCAATTATTAACTAAAAAATAGAGAGAATGAATACACTATGATTACAGTGTTGACTAAATTTTTATTCTCACTTTTCCTAATCTCAACAGAGATAATTTTTATGGCCTTTCACTTAAAGCCAGCCTAACACAGTTTTCTCAATTCTAAAACGACAAATCGGATAAGTTAACTGCATTCAGTACTCCGACTCTAATACGCAGCTACGTTTACTCGACTAACAATATCAATTATCAGTGGCTTTTTTAAATCTCGTATTTGGTATATTTGTTTTAAATACTATGTTTTAATATCTCCGCTTTGTGCATTGTAGAAATAATATTGTGCACAGAGAACAGCGGATAAAAAGATGTCGCTTTGGTAACATTAAGCCCAGACTCGTAGAGTTGTGTCCCAGCTTCCTGTAGAGAGAGCAGTTCCATCCGGAGAAACTCGGAGACAAGAGACACGATTTTCATGGCCATACAAGAGAGCAACTCGTTGGCATTTTAGAGTATCCCAGACGTTAACGGTATAATCATTGTAACCAGCGAAGAGGAGTCGACCACTAACACTCAAATCGACAGCGTTAGCTCCGAAAATGATGCTCTCTTTTGCATAAACTGCTACTTCCTTGTCTGCGCGAAGGTCAAAGAGACGGCAGGTCGCATCGTCTGAACCTGTCGCTACCGCATCTCCACTCGGATGAAAACGCACCTAAAATTCAGTTTAGAAAATTATTTTAAAAGATGATCAATATAAAGTTCAAAAAAGGTACCCACTATTGAGTCTGCCAGTCATGGGCTTAGATTAAATTTATTTAAATATTGCGAAAAGAAAAGAAATTACAGAGTTGACGTCGGATTGATGACCCTCGAAACTCTGAACACACTGTCCACTTCTCATGTCCCAGATGAAAACCATCTTGTCACAGCTTCCGGAAACAAAGGTGTTGCCAGTTTCACTGGGTGAGAGATCGATGGACATCACGCTGTCTGAATGTCCATGAAAGTTTTGCAAAAGTTGACCACTTTCCACATCCCAAAGAGCGCAAGTACTATCACCACTTCCAGTTAAAACTTGCTGGTCGCTATTTGGAAAAGCACAACAGGACATATAGGATGTGTGAGTTCCGACTGTTTTCTTCCTGGCCGATACGTCGTCCTCGAGGCTCAAGGGATAAACGGTTACTTTATTGTCCAGACCACTGAAAATAATTGAAATTGACATTAATTTTAAATGTAAATTAGATTTTTGTTAACTATGTACTTTTTGAGCTGCTTACCCGCAAGCTACAAGCATCCCACTAGGAGCATAAGCACAGGCTATTACCCAGGTGGTTGGCATTGTGACAGCATGCTCTTTGTTGGTTGTAAACGCATCCCATATTATCATTTTACCATCCTGAAATATGTAAAAATTTAATTTTAAACTCTTATAATTAACACTTAGGTAACAAACAAATATATAAGTGAGATTGAAGCTATAAATTGTTAATTAATTTTGTAATATACCTGAGATGAAGAAACGATATGACGTTTGTCTGGCGACCAATCCGAGCAAAGAACCTTTGCCTGATGTCCTTTTAACACTCGTCTTGGTTTTACATTTATACAATTAATCGCTTCCAGTCTGTCCGCAACGCTAGCAACTGAAATAGTTGTTTGCAATTCTATTAAATTCTTCGAAGTTCTTTACATTCTTTATATACCTTGAAATTTTATTAATTCACTTACAAAATTTATTTACTGATATTTCATATAAGAAGGATATACTGCAGGGAAAGAAAACAAAAAGAAACAAAACTGTAGAAATTCTAGAAAAAAATTTTACTTACGAGTAACATCGTTCAACTTAAGTCTCTCATCCTCGAGGCGAATTTTTAAAGTTTCCGCCTCCTTCACCAGCTTCTCAATGTGCTCCAATTCCGTCGCTGAATCCATGCTTTTCATTGATAAAACTTTTTCTCAAAAACCTTCTATCATTTGTATATAAATCAAATTATTCCCATCTATCGATTATTAGAAATCTACAAGAATCTTTCCTTCATCCTTGCTTCCTGTTCATTTACTAGTCTTTGAATATCCATTTAATTTTGACTAAAACATTAACATCAGTCAATATTAGATAATTTTATCAATAATTGACAATTGTCAGCTGTCAATATGTATATTGTTGGATGAAAAGTCCAGTGCCATCAGTGCTCGAAATAGGTTTTTTTTTTGGTTATGTTTCTCAAGACGACGAACTTGGGAAAAAATATTCACATTTTGTTAACTTTCGATTATTCATTTGTGAAATACATTAGAATTTTTTTATTCTCAACAATGATCGATAAATGACAATAACAAACTCCGATTCCGGATTAATTTCATCGGACTTAATCTAAGATTAGTCATATTAAACGACTCTCTTTTTCTCATGTAATCACAAACTCTACTAAAATCTTTTTCAACTATATTTCATTGTTTGATCACTCATTTTTGGGGAGAATAGACAGAATTTTGATGGATGACGACCAGGAAACACTTGTCACTGACGACGCAGGAATGTCGCATTCCAAAAAATTTCGTCTGCCATTTTATGCTGAGAATTCAGGGTGATTCAGGGGTGGATTCCTTTTTTTATAACAAGGGGTTGTTGTCTCACATTAATATTCCATTTTTCTGGGAATCATGAGATAATTCCTTGGAAAGTAATACATTTTTTTAACAATTAGTTTTTATTCAAAAATTGGAAATAGAATAATTATACATATGAAATTGGAAACCAAGACGAGGTCTGGGTCGTCTGCTGGGTGCTTAGAAATCAGCAGTGGGATTCCGAGCACACGAATCCGAACGGACCTCTCTTTCTATCCTACGGTGTTAAAAAGAGAGATCCGTTCGGATTTTGAGCTCGGAATCCCACTGCAGCACCCTTAATTCATATCATACAAAATTCAATAAACAATAAATATTTGTAATGTTTACACATAAGTACTTGTTTTTGCTTGTTTTAGGTACATAACTTTTGTCAATTATTTTTATGTTATTATAACATAACTTAAGCTGACATTTACTTTTGTACAAATGTTATTTTATTTATTTCGAAACAACTGCCAGCTTGATTTATTTTTATCAATTGTTTGTTCCTTCTGAGCAAGTTTCGCGTCTTCAAAATATCGTTAAGTTATCAATATATACAATTAAAACTAGTCTAAAACCTTAGAAAAATATTTCTAATAATTAATTAGTGTAATTAAAAATCGTTTAAAAACCAACTTAAGTTCAATTGAATATACCGCGCTTTCTAGACTACGTAGCACATAACCACAAAACCGGAAATCACTTTCAGTTATCTATTTTAACTTGACGAAATAAAGTTCTCAGGAGGGTGGAAAAATTCCGAAAAAAATGAAACTTTACTCAAAAGGTACGAAATGTCAAGGAAATTCTAAATAAATTAGTAAAACGTCTTAAGTTTTTTCTGGAAAGACAGGGAAGCAACTCTGGGTTCGAGATTAAAAATTGGGTCGATGAATGTGTCGACGATGTCGACTTCCTGTGCGTAAACGAACGGTGGGTGCTGGAGTAGGGATAGATAGACGAGACGTTCTTCTGCTCGTCCGTGTCTTGACCGTTCTTCATCCTCGACATCGTTGTCCGGTCGACGGACAGAATACTCGCAAAAATGGCCCTTTTATCCCTTCGCCTAGCCGCCTCCGTGGCAAGACAACTACCGAACGCTACTGTGCAGGTAATTTTGATTATTCTCTCAAACCTCAAGAATTTCCTAGTGGCCCATCCGTCGGGTCTTCATGGGCGCCGACATTTTCCGCCAGTACCACCGGCTGAGATTTTTCTATTCTATTTTACTCTTGGTCCAGTTGGTATTTTTTGGAATAACGAGGATGTTTTTCACATCTCCTTGGAGTGAGAAAAATGAGCTTTTGATCGTAAAAACACGCGAGTTTTGGAGTATTACATAAATCGAAGTGTGTTATGTAATAAGTATATTTTGATTCAATATTTTAAAAAGATAACTGACCATGAGGTGGATTTGATGTTTCAGATTAAATATCCTAGTGGAATCGCTTCCCGAAAATACCATGTCTCATGCAGCAGAAGGTCAGCGGAAATCTCTTCCATCTTGGAGGAACGTATCCTTGGCTCTGCACCAAAGGTGAGCTTGTGTTAATTTGTGTTGTCCGCCGTCTTCTGGAGTTTCTTTTTGTTTTATAAACTTTAAAACAATAATATGTATATTTTGAAAGCTAGGTGTCTTGGATTTGATAGTGGAAATCTAGCTCATTGTCAATGTCAAAAGAAAAATTTTTGGAGCTGGGGATTTTCCAGATCTTTTTTTAAATTTAATTATATGTAAAAGACAATTATTTCAATTACAGAAGAATAGGCTAAAAATCAGGTCAATTTATCGTTCATAGATCCCAGAAATACTTCGGACAATTTTGTGAATTAAACTATATTTATCTACTGCGAGGATATTTTTAACTTTATTATAAAAATATCTATTACATATTTCTGTAATCTTCTTTGTAATTTTAAATTTCTAGTATTAGTGATTTTAAGGGTTTTACTATATTTTAATAAAAATAGTATTATGTAATATTTTTTTGACTTTTAGTTTCACAGAATTGATTTAAGTGTAAACGGTTACTTGCAATAATTTAAATGAGAAAGATGTATAAGAAACAAAATTCCTTTTTTTTTTACCAGGCCAATCTTGAAGAGACTGGACGCGTCCTGAGTATTGGAGACGGTATCGCCCGTGTCTATGGACTGAAGAACATCCAGGCCGACGAGATGGTGGAGTTCAGCTCAGGCTTGAAAGGTATGGCCTTGAATTTGGAGCCCGACAATGTAGGTGTGGTCGTCTTCGGTAACGACAGGCACATTAAGGAAGGAGACATCGTCAAACGTACGGGTGCTATCGTCGACGTACCAGTGGGTGATCAACTTTTGGGACGTGTAGTCGATGCTCTGGGCAACCCCATCGATGGAAAGGGTCCACTCAACAATAAACTCAGATTCCGTATCGGAACCAAGGCCCCTGGTATCATTCCTAGGTAAGTATCAAGCTCCAAACTAATATATTCTTGAAGTTGAAACTTCCTAATAAAAATTTATCATAGATATTTTTGAATGTAATAATTAAAGCTATTTTGTATCTCTTTTAGGGAATCCGTCAGGGAACCTATGCAGACTGGTATTAAAGCCGTCGACTCTCTGGTACCAATTGGTAGGGGACAGCGTGAGTTGATTATTGGTGACAGGCAGACTGGAAAGACTGCCCTCGCCATTGATACCATCATTAATCAGAAGCGTTTCAACGAAGCAGGAGATGAGAAGAAGAAACTGTACTGTATATATGTAGCCATCGGTCAGAAGAGATCTACTGTCGCTCAGATCGTGAAGCGATTGTCAGACAGTGGAGCCATGAACTACACCATCATCGTGTCAGCTACTGCCTCCGATGCCGCTCCCCTTCAATACCTAGCCCCATACTCTGGCTGTGCCATGGGTGAATTCTTCAGGTGAATTGAAATTTCTTTTTAATCCCCAGTGCCTCTCATATTACATACCTCTCTCACAATAAACAAGCTAAAGTCTAACTAATTTAAATTCTAATCTCAATTTTATTTGCAGGGATAACGGCAAGCACGCTCTGATCATCTACGACGACTTGTCGAAACAGGCCGTGGCCTACCGACAAATGTCCCTCTTGCTGAGGCGACCCCCAGGTCGTGAGGCCTACCCTGGTGATGTCTTCTACCTCCACTCTCGTCTCCTCGAGAGAGCAGCCAAGATGAACACCTCTCTCGGCGGTGGTTCTTTGACCGCTTTGCCAGTCATTGAAACTCAGGCTGGTGACGTATCTGCCTACATTCCTACTAACGTCATCTCTATCACTGATGGACAGATCTTCTTGGAAACCGAGTTGTTCTACAAGGGTATCCGACCAGCTATCAACGTCGGTTTGTCTGTATCGCGTGTAGGATCTGCTGCCCAGACCAAAGCCATGAAGCAGGTGAGAAAATATTAACTTATACATTTGAAATAATGAAAAATATATCAATTTAGATTCTGGCAAAATTATCATGTTATAATTTGTTGTGCTAGGTTGCTGGTTCCATGAAATTGGAGTTGGCCCAGTATCGTGAGGTCGCCGCCTTCGCTCAGTTCGGTTCTGATTTGGACGCTGCCACTCAACAACTCTTGAACCGTGGTGTCCGACTTACGGAACTCTTGAAGCAAGGACAATATGGTGCGTTTTCATTTTTTTAAATTTAGTTTAACTTTCCATTATGTCTTTTATCCCTAACCGATCATTTGTATTTCCAGTGCCAATGGCCATTGAAGAACAGGTCGCAGTCATCTACTGCGGAGTCCGAGGATACCTCGACAAAATGGACCCCGCTAAAATCACTGCCTTTGAGAAGGAATTCCTTGCCCACGTCAAGTAATTAATTTTTAATTTAAGTTTATGTTTTCCAACTAAGTGCCGATTTAAAAATGTTGATATGTTACTTAAAATTATTACTATCAATTTGTACAACTTTAAAGTTGATTCTGTACTACATTTGAATTTGCAATTTTCGTTTCAGGTCCACGCAACAAGAACTCCTTGCCACAATCGCAAAGGAAAATATAATTAGTGAAGCATCTGACGCAAAATTGAAGAAGGTCGTTGTAGACTTCTTGGCTGGATTCAATGCATAAATATTCTCCAGAAAAACCGCCGAGGCGTCACTAGCGAAGTAAATCAGCGAGTCAAGCAGCCGCGCTGTTGGAGATTCACCTCAACTCGATGCACCAAGTCCCGAATTCTGTCCGTTTGGGATAGCGCGTTGAGTTTCTGCTCTTAACATCATACAACAATTCCATATTCGAACGAGAAACACGATAGTCATACAACATATATTGATACGTTACACGTTGGTTCTTTAATAAAAATAAAGTACCTACTATTTCGTAAATATGTCATTGAAAAATTTCCTTTTTTTTTTTAAAAAAAATTATGAATCACCAGAGATTGGCTTGTTATTCAATATTTTATTACTTCTATTTTCTCAGAAAATTGTTTCGCCTCTAGGCATTAAAGATAATGTGTAAATTGAGTAATGAACTGTATAAAATTAATTCCTGTGCACAGTTACAGAGAAATGCACGAGTAAGATTGCTCTAAAGAGGCAAAATAAATATAAATTACATAATAACAAAAATGTTATATTTCATGTTTTAAAAATCTAAGTTTAACAATTCGTATCTCACTCTGTACAACTGATTAAAGTTTGAAAACTTTAAGATGTGATTCCAGCGATCTCAACTTTGTTTAGTTTTTGATTGACAATGCGGATAGAAGGAAGGATTTTTGTGATAATTCCAGTTGCGACAGTCATTCTATTTTCTCGAATCGTGAAGGTTTGTCCTATTATCATGGGCATTTGTTCGAGGAATGTTATTCTCGTTGTTGTTTGATCTCCTGGCATTAACATATTTGTTCCTTTAGGAAGAATTAGATCGAATCTTCCAAATATTGTCCAAGTTGCACTGTACACTTGTGTGCAGTATCCATTCGCCTGAATAGAAAATCGTTTTTTAAACATTTTTATTAGTAGAAAAGAAAGTTTCTATAAATTAATTTACCTGAAGGGGTCTCAATCTTCCACCTTCTGAGGTCGATAATAAATACATTTGAGCTTCATAGTGATTACTAATCGCCTGAGTACCAAGAGGACACAACAACATTCCTTTCCGAACAGATGCGTGTTTCACATTTCTTATTAAAACTCCTACATTTTCTCCAGCTTTTGCCATGGGCATGCTTTTCTGGAAAATCTGTAATTAAAGAAAAAACATCTCTAATTAAAATATCAAAGGTTCCAACAGCTTCTCATTCTTTAAATTAATTGAAAGGCTGATTTTTTTCTCTTTTGAATCTGAAAACTAGGTCTTGCCTGAATATCAGCAACAGAAGTCTTAAAATTCTCATCGAAACCCAGAAGATTACAATGCATGTTCTTCTTTATGATTCCTTGTTTTATTGTTCCAACAACTACTGTCCCTCGACCAGGAACGCTGAAACTATTATCTATTGGTAACATAAAAGGAGAAGTGTAATCTCTAGTAGGGCTTGGAATATGAGAGTCCAGGGCAGCAAGAAGAGCTTTTAAAGACGGGACTCCAAATTTCGAAGTATCGCCCTGTAAAGCTAAAAGAGCAGATCCGCAAATCACTGGAGATTGGATACCATCAAAGCCGAGATTTGATAACAATTCTCGCATTTCAATTTCTACTAACTCCAACATTTCTTCATCTGCTATTTCTGCCTGTAAAACATTAATTTAAAAAATTAGCTACAAACTAAAATGAAAGCTTTTGAACCAGAATAAAAATATTAAAAAAAAAAAACGGTTTTTTCCACACAAAATGAGACAAAAAATATTTATAAAATGATTGAAATTACCTTATTAATGTAAACGACAACATGCTTAATTCCAACTTGTTTTGCCAGGAGAAGATGTTCCTTAGTTTGTGGCATGGGACCATCATCAGCAGCAACAATTAAAATTGCACCATCCATCTGTGAAGCCCCACTGATCATATTTTTTATAAAATCGGCATGTCCTGGACAATCAGTATGAGCATATCTTCTCTTTTCTGTAGCATATCCAACATGAGCAATGTTTATTGTAATCCCTCTGGCCTTCTCTTCAGGTGCCCGATCGATCTCGTCATAGGAAACAAATTTGCAGCTTTTATTTAACTCGGACAAGTATTTAGTGATAGCCGCTGTCAGGGTCGTTTTTCCATGATCCACATGACCTATCGTCCCTACGTTGCAC
Organism: Synergus umbraculus; assembly: GCA_900474325.1. NCBI lineage: Eukaryota > Metazoa > Arthropoda > Insecta > Hymenoptera > Cynipidae > Synergus > Synergus umbraculus. The sequence continues at coordinate 32,111 of UCOK01006057.1, read as the reverse complement.
ACAGAATCGAGAGTTTCTGCACCAGTTGAAAATAATCTAGCTTTCGTTTTGAGGTTATGCCTTTGAAGAGTCTTATCCACTATACATTTTAGGGTTTTCGACCTTACGAAGGACTGAAATAATATCTTTGAGACTATCATTGTCATACTAATACCTTTTTCGCCTTTATTCTCAGTTCATTATGTTATATCTAGTTATATATATGAGAGTTTTCGTATTTATACATATACCACAATGTTCAAACAAGTTCAAATCACTGAGTATGTCACTCAACTGCAGAGTATGTAAATGGAGTAAAATAGTATATGTAAATAATAAATCGTCGAGTTAAATTAATTTTTCAAAGTATTTTTAAAATGTTTTTCTAAATCACTCATGTATTTTTATATTTTTATATAGACTCAAGAGCATTCAAGAGAAAGAGCTATAGGAAATATTAAATTTGTTTATTCAAATCAAAATCAAAATATTAAATTTGTTTATTAGATTCGTTATTTTATATATATATACATATATATATAGACTGAATTTTCGGTAACTATGAGCATATTTATATGTAATTTTACTGCCTAATATGTTAATATCAAGAATTTAAAAAAACTATAATAGTCAAGTTAAAAATAACAAATCAAAATCTATTCTTGTGTTTGTGAATTTTTAATAGCTAATTTTATTTAACACATTTAGAACTGCGTAACATCAAATAAAAAAGCACTGAATTATGAAATAATAACCTAAATGCTTTCATTTTGAATGTTTTTATTTGAAAAAAGGAAGTACATATGTTAATATGTATGCATGTGTGCAGTACAACTACAACGCCATCTTGCGTTTTAAACGCCATCTTGGATTCATGGAATCATCACAGCAGTGCTCCCCACGCGGGCCCCGAACTCTACTGCGCATGAGTCACGCTCACTTGTATCTTTTAGCATTTTTTTCATTAAATTTACAATAAATTTAATTACTTTCATTATTTATAATAAATTTAATTTTCATTATTTATAATAATTTTTTTTTCGCTATTTATAATAAATAATAAAAATGATATTTTTTAGCATTTTGAATTGCGCGCGAATATTAACCAATCGGATGCCGAGCGCGACACATGCGCAGTAGAGTTCGGGGCCTTGGGAACGCTGGCACGCTGCGTCACAGCTTTAATTCGTCAGTGCCTGTGAATGGACCTGTGAATGTTATTTTGTACATTGTATGCATTGTGTTGAGGTGAGTAAATAAAATTTATTGATAAGCAAGTACTAACTCCGACTTCTGTCTTTATTGAGTAAAAGTGTCACTTAAAAAAGAATCTCTTAATTGGAATAGGAGGAAAAAGTGTCTGTTCTACAAGTGCTAAATTCTCGGAATCCATTGCATTTCTTTCTTCGACGTTTAATTTCTGGCTTTCCTATTCTGTTTTTTCTCATATGCAAATTTCCTATCAATTTCAATAGCCGATACATATTTGAAAAAGTATACGACTGTGTGTCCGTTTCGGGCGTGAATTAAATGGCCAGGACGTCACCTCGGGATTGACGTCTACAATATTTTCATGAGTCTCACCCTCGTTCCAGTGTGTGCACAGTTGCACACTGCAGTAGATATTGTCGAAGTGTTGGTGTATCTGGAAGATATATCTATGTATTAGCTAGTCACGCTCGCTCCTGGGAGGACATTAATTTTTGTTAATTAACTTTAGGTCTGTTTAGGTTAATTTCTGATTTGTTTACTCGTATTTTTCGTATCACCGAAAAAAATGCTTCGTCCTACTATTTTGGTGTGCTTTGGTTTGTATAAAATACGCCGCTGCTAATTATTGGTTGATGGAAAGATTTTTTTGGTTAATTTTACATTACTAACTGTATTTTTTCAATTTTTGCTTAAAAAATTGGATAGTAATCAACAAACAAAAAATGATAGTGTCAATCATCGAATTAACACTGTTTTGACGTTTCATTTGTAATTCGTTCTTACTTAGTCTTATCTTTAAACGTGTCTTAAAGATATTCTTAATCTTTTGTTTTTCTGTGACAGATTTAGAGCTTGATTAAGAATTTTTCTTCTTCTGAACCTTGCATTTTTCGGAGCACTTTTTATTATTTTTTTTTAGCTACAGAAAAGTTTTTATTTGTGATTCTGTATTTCGAATGAATTCAGAAATTACGCTTGTTAATGTCAGGTTTATTTATCTTAAAAGGTTTCTATTTGATGTGAATGCAACAATTTTGAATTTGAACTGATTTCAAAGAAAATTGTAGAAAGTACGAACGATCCAAACAGTCATGGTCAGTTGGATTCTAATACTGTTAATTCTTCACTGGGAAACCTTATTGTAGAAGACAATATGCAGTGTTTCCTCTTCAGACTGTTGTAGAAAAAACTGCAATTGAAACTTGATTCCACGCTTGAAACACTTTAAGTCGTTAAATTTTTTATTATCGAAACTATTTTTTATACTCTCCTTCGCTTGACAAAAATCTTATAAAATATAGAAGTCCTTTTACATATCTATACTTTACACAATTACCTGTTATTATTTTCAAAAATATATAATAGATATATCTAAGTAAATATTTATGCATTATATTATATTATGCGTAATGATTTTTGTTGAACAACTTTTATTCTTTCAAAAGTATAGATATCTAGCCAAAAAAGTGAATTTGGTTTTCTTGAATTTAATCAGATTCTATCTCACGATAACAATGACCTGAATTCTTGGCATTGAATGAAACGTGAATGGAATAACCCTGAAGAATTCTTAAAGAGTTTCTTTATTTACGTGAAACAGCAAATCAGATTTTATAATGAAATCTTATAAATAAGACAGAGGTTGAGAGCATTGAAATTTACAGTTAAAAGCATCTTTTTGCTGGTTATACTAAATTAGACTGAAATTGCTGAGCTCTTAAGAAATTATTTATACTTGCCGTTATAATTATCATAATTAACGCGATAATTGTGAGATTTTCTATCACAAGTAGAGAAATTTAAAAAATCGTACTATAAACATTATTTTAGTTAAATTCCACAGCAACAACTTAAACATATCAAAACATAATCTTAGGATAAATAAAATACTACAAAATTATGCAAAAATTAATATTAAATATGACAAAAAATTTAGTATTTATGATGCATTCAATCTTCGATAAATTTTATAAATTTTTAACATGTTAAACCTTTTATCAGTTAAGAAAGATATTTCTAGAATGCTCCTACTTATAAAGCACTTTATTAAAATCCATCTAGGTGGTGAGATAAGATAACAAGTTCTCTAATTCCTCACAGAAAGAAATTTTACAGTAATTAATATCAATTCCAAACGTAAACAATCCAAAAAGCTAGGGTACCTATGCATTTTTAATTCCAAAATCAATTTCTTTTAGCACAAACTATTTCAAGTCTATATAAAACTTAAATGTAACTATTTAAAAGTTAAAGCTACATAATTTTTGTTTTTATTTTGCAGGTTGGAGAAAAGAATTTTGATTGGAAGAAACGAAAGATATCTATAAACGTGAGTTATACAATTTCTGAGCATGCTGGATATGTCAAAAGTTTTAAATAAATTTCTATATTAACCTTTGTTTATAAAAGCAAAAAATCTATAGATTATAATCCTTTACGTTATTCACTTTATTCATCTTGTTTCCATAAAAAACGAATAAGAAAGTAATAACGATTTTATTTTATTTTAAACTGTTGAGTTAATCCGGTTTTTAGAATTTTTATATTTTGCATCAACTTGTAAGGAAGCTATGTAAGTCTCTTTAGACTTACGCATTATTGTTTATTAAATTCAACTGATCAGGCACTAGGTAGTTAGACGTCAAGTTGGTTCATGCGTTTCAAGATTTCCGTCTTCAGTTCACAGAGTTGTACAACTTAAAACTGTACAGATTTTATTTGCATGGTAGTGACTCGCACTTGCATACATAATTTATTACTTCAACACGCATCCTTCACATCCAGATTATAATTTGTATATGATTAAAACTCCATATTTGCTCACAAATTATTTACAGTGCTTTCTTTATTATCTTTGTTTAAATTAATTGTTTCTAATATATTTATTTTTGTTTAAATTATTTTTTTACAAATAGATTTCATTTTCGCACTATTAGATTTCTTTGTAGAGTTCCTAATTTGGTAGTTTTTCGGCCAACGTCATAGAATAAAAATTATGAGTTTAACGTGGTATCTGATAGTTTAGGATTTTGTTCTGATTTGGTGCATTTGGAACTTTTCTTTATTCCTGAGCAAGGCATAGTTTCGTCAACGCCGGCATCCATATTTGAAATAAAGCGATGGCAATGGAAAAGGTAAATTTTAAGAAACAGAAAGCACTTTAGGCTACTTCCTTTACCAAACACTCACAAGTTACATAACCGAAGTCTAGATTTTGTACAATCCAGGAAAGACTTTTGGCACTGATTTATTTTATCTTATCCTTTGCTCCTGGAGCCATTTTTTCGGACAACTAGATAGTAAAAACTGAAAAAGACCATCGAATTATTGGTGACGTCTTCGTTTCTATTTTTTAAAATTATATAACTTGTTTAGGTCACATGTAGTTACAATCTTGAACATTTAGATGAGTTCTTATTAAAGATGAGGAAAAAATTAAAAGGTATCATCATAGATCATAACATACATGCAGTTTATTCTTGAACTTGTTTTTCTTCCAAGCTTACAAATCAATTCTTCTTTTCTTCAGTATTCAATCAGGAATGAAGTTTAAAATAGGTTTTGTAGGTTTTAATTTCAGACTTGTAGATTAACGAAATTGGTTGCATGGCTTAAATATGAGTTGGTCCTCCCATATTTATCGTTGAATTAATTTTACGTTCTCCTGTAGAAGAGAAAAGTGTATTTTCATCTTTCGAATGCCTTTTGAAATACATATCATCAGTTCGAGAGACATCAACAATAAATATGGGATTTGAAATTCATCATAGTGCAAAAATACTCTTGTATGATATGCAGCGGTAATGTTTTAGATGCGAAGGCAAGGACAGGACGTCATGCAGGTCAACTTGGCAGGAATTAGACGAGATATCTTGAATCTCGCTCACAACTATAGCAATGCGCAGGTTAGTTTGTAAAAATTGTAATTTATTGCAAAATTTAATTTAATTGGATGTTAGTTATGTTAAAATTGGATTTAAATTTGCAGAAAGCTGTTCGAAAAGCGACGAGCAATGATCCATGGGGTCCAAGCAGTACGCTCATGACAGAAATCGCTGACCTGACGTACAACGTCGTAGCATTTACAGAGATTATGCAAATGCTCTGGAAACGCCTAAATGACCATGGAAAAAATTGGCGACATGTATATAAAGCCTTGGTCCTTCTGGAATATCTCATCAAGACTGGTTCTGAAAGAGTCGCTCAGCAATGCAAAGAAAACATCTTTGCTATCCAAACTCTAAAAGGTTGATAGCGTTTTTGTAAATTAAAATTTTTTTTTATTTAAAATTTCCAATATTAACTATCTCGATCTACATATTGGAAAAACATTTCAAGTAATTCAAAATAACTTCTTTTCCAGATTTTCAATACATGGATGGACATAAGGATCAGGGAATAAATGTAAGAGAGAAAGCGAAACAATTAGTGGCCTTATTAAAGGATGACGAGAGATTAAGGAATGAGAGAGCTAGATCATTGAAAGCTAAAGAAAGATCGGTACAATCCATTCGTGGATTCGGCAGCGATGGAGCCGATACGATGTCCCCAGTGAGCGGTGATGTAAGTGATTAAAACATACTTCATTCATTTAAATGAAAGGAAATTGAAAGTCGTATAAATCAATTACATTAAGTTAATAATGAACAGAATAATTTTTATTAATTTTTTTTAAGTTTCAGGAGTGGGAACCATGTCAGCTCTCCGAATCTTCATCAAGACGTACGTGTCTTCCTTCTCTAACTACATTTATTTTAATTTTGTACATTTTCTTACCGGTAACCATTTTTTCTTGAACTTTTCTGCACGTTTGCAGTGCATGCCCTAAGTGTAAATAAAATTAAAAATTGACTTCTTTCGTGCGCAATGTTTTTGATAAAGTAAATATTGATTTTCTATAACTGTTCAGCGGAATTAGAAGCTGCAAGACCGCAAACTGTTGGCGAAGAGGAGCTTCAATTGCAATTGGCATTAGCAATGTCGAGAGAGGAAGCCGAACAAGAAGAGCAGAGAAGACGAAGCGACGACGTGAGACTGCAATTAGCACTTAGCCAAAGCCAACAAGACTTTAAGTAAGTTTCTAGAATTTTCTGTAGTTAATGGATTTAATGAAAAAGAATATATATTAGAAAATTGATAATTAGATAAAACAACGATCGGAGACTTATAATAACTTTAGATGATTATTCAATGAAATTAATGCAATATGTATTTAATTTTTTATTTTTAGAGCTCCACAGGCTGAGAAACAAAGTCACATGCTCGATTTGCTTGACGTAAACTTGGGAGAAGCTAGCGGATCTAGTGTACAAACTGACCCCTGGGGTGTTCCGATTTCTGCACCACCCCCCAGACCTCAGGTAAATTCATATTTCAATTTTATTGAAAAATATTATCCTCGTTTTATATAATTTTGCATGTTGCATGAAAGTCTCTGGATTTATCATACTTTTGGTTATACGAGGTACGTTTAAGAAACATAAGAAAAACTAATCAAATATCTGAAGAGTTTGATTTCAAATAATGTAAATCTTGTTGGGAAAAATATTTATCCCTTTTAGAATATTATTATACTGAAAAAAAATGTTAAGTTTGAAAACATAAAAAGAAATTAGATCTTCTTGTTTTTTAACAACTGGTTTAAAATTTTTTTTTCTAGGGTCAAGGCGATCCTTGGTCAGTTCCTACAACAAGCAGCACTTCTCCACCAGTAGTTGATCCTTGGGCACCGACTCCTCCGCAAAGACCAAGTAAGTTTCGTCAAATTAATCATGCTTGTTTACATCTGATTTTCTCATTTCAATTAACTCTATTTTTTTTTTTGCATGTTTACTCATCTTTGTTGATAATGGGTAGCTGGAATCTCAGGTAAACGCTTAACTTGCACTTTTAAGTCACCTGAATTTGTGCATTGTTTTACTTGAATAAAAGATCCATCTTATTGAATCTTATATAGTGAATCACTATATAGTTGATTTTAAAGTTATAGTTAGAGTTTAACTTTTTTGCATAACTAACCACTATTTAGTCCTTTTTTATTTTTTTAAAGTAGAAAGTTTTAATAACTTTAGACTTCCAAGTAGCATGATTTTTATTTGTGTATTAATGTGAGATAGAAAAAGTAGTTGATACAGAAATTTTAATGAATTAATAATTGATTTTCCGAAAAACCAAGAAAATGTTTATTTTTACATATTTTAATTTCGAAGTCATTTTTAGGAATTGCATTTTAATTTTCAATTATGACTTATAGAAAATTTTTATTCTAAGGAAAAATAATAGCTTCTGTATTACTTAAGTTACTAAATTTAGATTTTTTTGAGAAATTTTTGATTTTATTGACAGTAGGAATACTGATTTTATGGTTGAATTTTAGCCGCAACTGTCGATCCTTGGCGAGCGCCTGCTCCATCTCCTGCAACTGTAGCATCTCCACGAACTGCAGATCCTTGGGCTCCAGCGGAATCTAGGGTAAGAGAATATTGATTTTTAATTATACAGCTAGAATAATAAATTAATTCTTTGCGTAAATAATTAATAATAAGATTTAATAGAAACCACACATTTAAATAACTTGAAGAACAAATTGGAAACCACAAATTTGTAACTGAAATTTAATTTTCTTTTTACAGCCTATCGGATTTAATCTACCACCAACGACGAATTCTAATTTCAATTCTGCTACAAATGGATTTAATGGGACTGGTTCTAATTTCAATAATGTTTCATCGTCAAATCAAGGACATGCCAGTCCGTTAAACGACTTGGATGAGTTCGACATTATCAGCAATCGAAACAAAATTGGAGCCAGTCCTCAAGCCGTAAACAATGGTAAATAATAAAGTTCTTTATAATTTAAAATGTGTACTTCTTATTCAAAAATTGATTTTTGTTTAAAATATCTTTTAAAATTACATAAATCAAAGTTTTTATTTTCTTTTTTCTAGGGAGTGCAATTTCACCCGATCCATTCGATTTGGGCAGTTTAGACGATAATCTTCCCCCCAGTACTGGTGCTGTTAAAAAGACTCCTCAATCTTTTCTCGGTGAGAATTCTGCTCTGGTCAATTTGGACAATCTTGTGAGTGCATCCGCAATAAAACCTGCTGCACCTGCACCAACATGTAAGTATTAATAATTTTAACAGCTAAACCACGGAAAAATGAATTTTTATTTTGAAATTGAATTTATTATTTATGAGTAATTTATTTTCTGAGTATCTATTGAGGATATTTAAATCCACTTATAATTACGCAAATTTTCAAACCCTATTTTATTTGACAATCTAAATTTATGAATCAAGTTTTAGCTTGAATAAAAGTAATTAATTTTCAAACATTATTTTTAAAACGTCGAATATACATTATAATTATGTATTTAAAAAGATAATTTGTTCTTCCTTACTTTTTGAAATAATCGACAATGGTAAGTTTTTGTGTATTAAAAAATTAAATTTAAAGTATAATTTAATGCGCATAAAATTTGCTAATCGACATTTACAGATTGAAAAATATGAAAAATATTTTTTTTTTTAAGATTATTTTTTATTATAAGTACATCGCATGATTTGACAATATTAATTCAATACTCAGATTTATTTTTTTAACATTAATTTATGTCTGCAAAACAGCATTTCATTGGAAATAAATTCGTGAGTATATTAAACAAACTTACGGAAGCCCTTGCATGATGGAGGCATGAGTATTGTTTGTCAAAATTAAGTTTATTTTTTATGAAATTAATAACTTTATTTTAGAAATATTATTTTCTTTTTAATACGTAACTAAACTGCGTGGTCACAATCATTCGGAGTGAACAATATTTTTTTTTGTGGCATGAAACGCAATTTTTTTTAATTTCGCTTTTGGAGATTTCTGTTATTATTTGTAGTGTTTAAAAATTGATAGCTTAAGTTTTGTGTCAAAGAAGTGTTTTTTTTAAATTTTATTGTCATGCTTTATTTTAAATTTTCTGTGATACATTTTGCTTCAACTTTTCAAATTTTATCCTAAATCGGAAAGAAATCTTGCATTATTTTTTTCGGGTATGTTATTTAAATTTTCAGCTAAGTATACTTGAGTTGAAATTTACATTCAAAATTGGGAAGCTTCAATTTTTAAGGACTATGTAATTTGAACGCTTAAAAAGTTGAAATTGTTTTGAGAAGTTTCAGACCTGGAACTTTATTTTTTTTAAAGTTTTCTATATTGTTGAGATGGATTAAAAATCTCTTTTTTATAACAATTTTTTTCTGGATCACATTTAACATCTTACAAAGTAAGGAAGTAACTCGAATTTTAATCCCGAAAACGTACTTTACACATAAAAATAAAAAACTTTTCCAGCGAACGTTGCGTATTCTGCGAATCCGTTTGCAGCGGCAACGCCACCACCCCGTCCTTCAATTAATCAGATTCGACAAGATCCATGGACGGCGAGTACAACGTCTCCAGCAAATCCATTTCTCTCGTAGCTTGACACTTTCGAATGCAAAGATGAATCCACCAACTAAGACAACTACATTTGAAAGTGTTTTCGAGATTTTACAAGTAAGCCCGAACGATAAACAAAAAAATCTCATCATATTACTAGAATGGATTTTGACTTTGGGACTTTATTCAAAAATGACTAAGCAAGCTAACGTCTCTTTATTTCAAGACTCGTTGCATTTTATCGAATTCTCTTCTTCGAATGCGATTTTTTTCGCGAAAATACCCAGTTTGTTGTAATTGTAAAGCAATTTCTGATTATTTTCTAATTTATATCTTATTTTTAGGCCGAAAGCACATTTTATGCAATAAATGACGAAATAACATCGAAACCATTTACGGTAAACCATGATTTTGTCTCATTTTATTCATAGTTTCAAGCGAAAGCTCACTGAAGATATGTAGGTTTTATACGTGTGCTTTTTTTCCAAACCAGCACCAAAATCACTGTCGAACACGCGAGACGTAACAACCAAATGTAAATTGTAAATGGCTTGTCCATTTCGTTTTATACCTACACGCGTTTTCTACTTCAACGAATCATACATTCATAATTGTATTTTAATTAATTGTAATTCAAATCCTTCAGCGTGCTTTGTATCTAATTTAAAAATCACGCTTTCTTTTTGATAGAATTTTTTTTCGGTGGGTGTGCTAAAAGAAAGAGGATAAATTTGGGACTATTTATTTAGATTTTTTTTTTCTTTCAATGATACTTTAGCAAAAGGCAAGGGTTAGTCTTTAAGCTTGATAAAGCGAAAGTGAGTTTGCGATGAAAGTAGAGTGCTAAGGAATTATTTTGAGTACGAGGATGATACGGAGTCGAATTGCCGATGCTTTTTCGAATTGTAAATATCATTGTTTTGAGCATGCGTTATTTCCATCGTCCTACTTCGTTCGCTAGTATTACAGGTTACAGATTTTTTTTTAGGAAAGCGACGAAAGGTCTATGTTAAGCTTCATCGGTTAGTTCTTTTGTAAAATGACTCACTGTGTCATATTCCTCTAACAACTATTAACTATTATTCAGCAATTTTTAAGATATACAGTAGCACTAATCGCAATATTGTAAACTGTAAAGGAACAAACCGTCATGATCGTCCTCGTGTTGAAGCTACGGGTAAAGAAACTTCTCACGAAAAAAAAATATTCTCTCGTTCGACAGTTTTTACTCGCGAAATTCGCTTTCGACACTTTTTATCGCAAGAGAATTTACATAAGGATAATTTACAAGTAATTTACACAAAACTAATTTAAATCAAGGTAAATTATGTAACAATAATTTATAGTAATTCTTGCGAGTATTCCAGGCGAATTTTTCGTCAAGTAACAAAATTGTTGGTGAAAAAGAACTCAAGTTGTTCGGGAAAAAGTGGAAATGAATTCTTGATAAAATTTCAAAGAATGTTATATTATAATTTAGGTGTACAATGCATTTAGGAGACGTTTAGTTATTTGGTTCTTGATCAGATGACCGAGACTCAAATTGTTAAGTCTGAGTATTAAAGGAGTGGAAGCAGTTTTTATTTGGATTTTTTCCATGAATTTCTTTGGTTCTTAAATAAAATTTATCTGTTGTAGGTTATAACAACTGATGAGATATTAAAGAAAGGCATCGTAATAAATTATTATATATATTTTAATAGGTTGCGTTATACACTTATTAATATTATTCTCCAAATAAATGTGAAGAGAGCTGTATAAGTTTTTCTGTTAGGTGTTAACTTCTGTTCTATTCTATTCTTATAATTGCGAAAATTGTAATTCATTGTGTATAAGTTACATCTTCTGACTATTTAACATTGGTCACTCACTAACATGGAAGTAAAATCAAAAAGTGATATATTTAGTTAATCGATGAAGTTTTTTTTCAAGGACCTTGGATTCCATTTAGTATTACGTAGTAATTTTAAAGTTTAGTCTCAAAATTTTGTTTCTTTCGTTCCTAGTTGTTAAGATTAGAAAAAAAAATGTTATTTAAACAAGAATAATTTTTCTTTTAGAATAATTGCTTTTAAAAATATTTATGGAAATTTTGGGTCTAAACCTTAAATGTGAATATTATTTTAAAAGCCTATTTAATTAATTATCGCAAGTAATATAAAAGTAAAAAACATTACTAAATTCATAAACAAATTAAAATACAAAATTGAAATACTTGATTTTCTCTCAAATTCGAAAAAATCAAGGGATCAAAATTACTTAATAAATGCAACTCGTCTTATAAAAATATAAAATTATTTATAGGTTACAGGGAAGCTTCAGCTGATGTGTCTATTGGAACATGTGGAAGAAAATGTTGTCGGACTTGATTATGTAATCGAGCAATTTCGGCATCCTCCTTTTCCAAAGTCCTAATTAGTTGTGCAAATTGAACAGTTCCTGGAAAAAATTATTTTTCACTCTCTTACATGAACCTATATATTTTTTTAATTAAAAATTTTAGAAATCTTAAATTAATTTGCAACAAAATTTTTATTAAATTAAAAATGATCTGGATGTGATAATAAAATAATATAGGTACCTTCTCTTCCTTCTGGAAAACCAAATTTTCTTAAAACTTCGGCCTGAATTTGCGTGATTATTGGAAAAACGAACTGCATCATTTTCAACATTTCATTTCCAGAATTTTCCTTCGCTGCAGAAATTTTCTGTAGATTTTCCGATGTATTCAAAGCTGCTAACACCTCCGTTAAGGCGGCTAAAAAGAATAAAACACTAAATAATAAACAATATGAATACATATTTTTTAATTCAAATTAAACTTAGGATTTTAAACTCGCGCCAAAATATTTTCGACCAATTAGCGAATAGATTCAGTAAACTTATTCGCGATTGGCTGCTGTCTTTTGTTTACCATTTGACCGTTCCATTGTTTGAAAATCATGTAAATTGTAAGAAAACTTTTCGAATTTGTCGTGTTGAAGTAAAATTACTTGCAAAATAGATGTTATCCTGTTGTTAGATGAGAAATTAGTCATTCGCGATTGAAAAATAGATATTCTTTTACATATATTCGTGAACGTGCATTTTGACTCGCAATTTGTCGGTTCAAAATTAATTCAACTCCTGCATCAATTAAATTTTCTCGATTTTCGCTTAATAAATTTATAATTCAAATTCATCCAAGTGTTTGAATAATGTTATACCTAGTCCTCTTTTTGATGTGCGATAATAGAAACAAGATAATTAGTGATTTGCGAGAAATTTATAATTTTTACGGGCTACTGATGGACATAACCTAAAAAAAAATTCAAGAATTCGATTTTTCACAATCGTACAAATTTGGTACATTTTACTTACATTCCCAACTTTTGGTTTTTCGGTCTGTGATTTTCTAATGAAAAATTATTTAATAAAGTTATTAATTTTACCTTTTGCAGATTCCGGAGTGCAGTTGAGGGTTGTCATTTTTCTTGGAAAAAGTAAAAATAATGTAAGTAATCAATTTAATCTTGTTTTTATACTTTAAATTAAATCTTTTGAAGTCTCTTTTTAATTACTAAAAAAAAACTACTCGGTAGTTACTCTTTCAGGAAATATTAGGAAAATATATTATTTGACAAGCATGAAGATGCCAAAACATTTGCGAGTCGCTGACTGAGACTGACCCAACCTAACATAACGAACTTACAGATGATTTCGATTCAATACATCGTATAACCGGGAAATTATTTGATATTGAATTCTCTCTTCTGAATTTAACATTTCTGCTTTTAAAATTATTGAAATTTTTCAAAAGTTCGTAGACTTTTAAAAACTCGTGATCTAGTTGAAAAATAATAGATTAGAACTCATAAAATTTGACTTATTTGATATAATTTAATATCCTTGAATGCTTATAGAACTTGAGACTTTGACGACATACTTTAAGATTTAAAAATTCATTTCTAATGAAAAATATTATTACTGTATTTACAAAGGATTAGCAGTAAAAAACTACATAAGATTTATATTTTTAAAACTATTTATTAAATATCTCGTAAACTAATAATAATTTCAATGAATTCAATAACTGATATATGTGACACAATCATATTATAAAAGCATTAGGCTCACGAGTCACTCTATCCAAATATTTTTTTCATGTCGATATTTGATTTTTTCCTATCATTCGTTGAGTGATAATTTGGTGAATCTTTTCTTTCTCGTCTCTCTCGAGTATCATCTTGCTTTTGCTTTTTATGAGTTTTCTCCAACAACCAAATAAATTTCTCTCTAGCTTTGTCATACAATTCAGATTCTGGAACGCCTTCCTAAAAACAAAAATAATCATTTCAAACTTTTTCTAAATTTTGTATTCAATTATGCAGAAAAATGAAAGTCTTTGGTCCCACCTGTTCTAGTTTTCTATATTCATTAATAAATTGTTGAGTTCTTGTTGGTTGTGTGGAATGCATGTTACTTTCTATTACTTTCGCAAACTCCTCTTGAAATTTTCTGAAAAATAGAGTTGTCATTTAATGCGGTTTAGGTAATTGAGATTATTTAATTAAAGTTCTTACGCTCGAACGGTGTCTTCAGCGTAATAAATATTCCGGATAGGGGCTACAGATCCTGGCCTGTCAAATCTTGGCTCGTATTTTGGAGGAAATGCTTTGTAAACTGCGTACCAAAGAGGGATATCTTCATCCTTCATCACACCTCCTTTTAATAATGAAGATGTTCTAGAAATAAAAATAATGATTTTTCGTGCAGTGGATAAAGAAGAAGATGTGTTTATCAATTTTCAAATACGATGTTTCAGTACATTAAATGTAAACGGTGTAAATCGAATTTCGAAAGAGGCCTTAAAAATACTCGATAATCGTATTCAAATATATAAATAAGTTATACTTTACCTAGAAAAAATGGTTCCTACTTTTTCCAATCTGCTTTGGGCCATGTTTTCAAATTTAAAATCCTTTTTCGAATATGCGGTCTTCAATAATCTAACCTCAAATCTGAAATTCGTCACAAAGAATAGGTCATTTTATTTTAAGTCGCTCACAGACGTTAAACAAAAAATAATCATGATTATAAAAGATAATTCAGGAAATTATTTTTTACTCTGAAAAGTTACAAAACACAAACTGTGTCTGACTTTTTCTAATAATTGTCCTCTGTTAGTCGTGTCGCATGGCGTTGTTTTCGTCGTCTGCTGCGCTCGCTTGCTGCCTTGCTTGCTTGCTTTTGCCTGCTGCCTCCCTCTGCGGCGCTCCAAACAAAAAAAAAGTCGATTCTTATCGATAGATCGAATCTCGAAATTCGATTAATCGATATTATTCTTTAAATAATAATAATTATTATTATTATGTTATTATTCATTCATTATTTAATTTTATTCTTGTTATGATGTATCATCATTTCTTTGTCAATTTCTTTATGCAGTTTTATTTTTTGGTAAATTAGAATGCTTGTAAAATCAAATAATTACATATTATATACATTGAAGTTTTTGTTTAGTCTAATATTAAAATTATCTAAAATTCATTCTATTATTTAATGAGATTTTTTAACGTTCGATTTTTGAGAAATATTGACATGTAGTTTATTTAAGGGAAACAATATTGGGAACCTTGATTATCTTAGATGACTAATCACGTTAGCCACTCTTTGAACCACACCTAAAAAAACTATTCACGTAGATAAGAGAAATCTCGAGTATATAACATTCGTATAAGTAAAACTCTTAAACTGAAAACGATATAGGTACATACTCATAATTCTTATATTCGAAGATTCTCGCGCCTTCTACTTCCGCTTTGAGAGGCATCTTATACACATTATTTTAGGAATTTCAAGTCGCTTCGAGGCTTTAGCTTTAGGGCCTGTTTACCGTGTAAACAGTTCTACCAAGCCAAAGGCAAAGAAGTCATCCTGACTTTATCTGTAAACTTCGTGAAAAACTAAAGGGTACATACGCATCACACGAGTGTATCCTTGGGATATTCTCGTATTGGTTTTGTCCCTTCTTTCGAGTTTAAAATCTCAAAACAAACGGCAAAATACCGAATACGGCAAACAACCACAGGTTGTATTACGTGCTTTCAAAAATTTATTCAAGAGATTACTGCGTGCGAACTTATAAACATGCGAGCCAAACTAATAACAAATAACGGTCCTTTTTCTTTTATTTATATATACATGTACGCATTTATTGAAATTATATTTGACTGATTCCAATTTGGAGCGTTTTGTGATATAATATTTAATTGAATGTTTACTTTATAAGTATATAGTCAAATTTTAAAGGAGAATTGTGAGAAACGTTTGTTGAATATCGTTTTCGTCGGCGTTAAAATGCGAAATAAGTTCATCTCGAGGGACCTTCACAGTCAATATTGAACCTCGTCAACTAAATATGTGTTTTATACTTTATATAATATTTAAACCGTGGTAACTGTGTGCAAAAGTCCTTTTGTTATAACATGTACAATTGTGCAGCAGGCGTCATATAATGTGTATATAAAGGGCCATTGTCATCTGCCTCGCCTCGGTACAGAAATCGCCTCGAACCTCCCGCGGATTTTGGTGAATCAATCGTAGATGGGCTTCGTCATGACTCTGGGTGGTCCTCTCGCTTTAGGGCTTATTTCAAATTTCGATCTTTCATTTAACAATTGAAGTTCATTTGGCTATCTAACAATTTGATATGGTTTCTGCCTTTTAATCTTTCGCCAGCAGATATTATATATAATACTTTTTCGGTTGTCTTATACATGCATATAACATTGTTCCAACTTGTATTATTTTTATTCGGGAATTTGAATTTTCAGTATTTTTTTCACAATAAAGTCGTAGTTATGTATAGTTAGATTTGTGATTAGACTCTGTGCAGCAAACTCGCTAATCCGAGTTATCTTGTTGCATAACCCCATGATATGCAGCATGTAGTGATATATGTATGTATATTGTATATCGACGGGATTGCTTGTTACGCGTCTAGTGTTGGCATCAGAAGGACTGGCATGCCTGATTAGCCACGCAGAATGAGGTAGGGTTTGCAACAATAGCCTACACAAGTAGCCCTTGCAAGCTCACAATCAGTTACTCAAAAAAAAAATACATATAAATGTACCCAACACTGTCCATCCAGTGCGAATAAACTTCACGGGGTGTCCAATACACCCCACTATTCCCCTAAAAAAATCTATCCACTCATCTACCGTCTAAAACATTTCTTTAACCTAATCAATTTTCTGCTCCTAAACAAGATTTCATTAGCTCAATAATTCAATTGGCGAGCGAAAAACATCTTTTGTTCAAAAGTAATTTGCATTTTTCGATCTAACTTCTATAATATTAAATCGTGACAATAAAATTTTAAATCGATATGATATATTCTTATAAACCTTTTTTGTCAACTTATTGCTGCGATGAGTATAATAAAACTTGTAATGCCTATTGCTATTTTTAATTGGAACAATATTTCTGGATAGAATAGAATTGGGAAATAAGATTTCGTTCGTTAAATGTTCAAAACTTCTGGTACATGAGTTCATTGTATTTCTCATAGATATAGATAATATGTAGCTATAGTTTAGGGAAGTGTTATTCAATTCGCAGAAAGCAAATTCGTTGATGCCCCTTTGACATCAGCTTTTATGACGTAAAATCGTGAATTACCAGAAAGATATATGACTTTATTGCACCAGAATTGATACCAATCTAAAATGTGTTGCACTGTTGTGCGTTTATGGCCCGATTTCTGACAGTACGCTTGATCAGATTCCATTTCCTAGGGCGATATACGCATAAAGTGAAGGCTATAAAAGAAGGACAACATGAATGCTCGAATTATTCTACCTTTTGTGTAGCTCTAAAGTCAGTTGGGTAGATTTATACGTTTCCTGTTCTAAAAAAGAAGAAACGTCACTAATGATGGATTTATAATTTTTCACCCATTGGAATCTTCCACGTGAACCTATAATAAAATGTGATATGGGTTACTAAGTTACTCTATAGCATTATACAAACTCTCTCAATTTTTATTAGCTTTAAATTCAGAAACCGTTTGTGGTTTACTTCAATTGTGCGTTTGCTTCGTTGGTAATCTAAAAACAGACTTTTTTTTAGTCATCTCATTTGTGTCACTTTTCCATGAAGACAATGTCAGGCAATTCAGTTTCATTTTTCCTTGTAATCCTGCTAATATACAATATACATATCTTAGCTAAATGAAATAGAAACACATTCTGCAGCGTCTGCGTTTCTCGTTGATGTTTGATACGATTTTAGACTCGTTTTTAGCTGGCAATGAAATAATATTGAAGAATAGATTTTGTCTTTATTATTATATTTTTTTTATCACGTTAGTATATCCTTTTTTGCTTCAAGTTCTCATATAAGGGCCTACTTTGTGGTGAAGCGGTGATCGAGTTTCCTCCATACGTCTATAACTTGAAAAATCCTCTGTTACCAGCGGGCAAACGAGCTTAAGAGCAGTTGTAGAGTATACTTTCAGAGACCTTTGAAAGGGTAAAAAGCACTTGACTGCTTGTAACCTTACAATGTAAATGAGAGCTTGGGAGACGTAATACTCAGTACGAGATAGCATGTAAATTGAACTGGTTAAAAAAATGCAAAAAAATAGCTTTTATTCGATTTTTTAGGTGATGCTTTTGTTAGAAGTAGATAACAAATTTTTCGTTAGGAATTTTATATTAATGAATGAACTTTTTGATATCATTGAAAAGACCAAAGAATCAGTTTAATATTTTTTTATTCAATTAGTATTGTTTAATTATTCATTAACAAACTGTAAACGTGTATACGACCTTAAAGCACATAACTATATTTATCAATTGAAAAAATCTACAATTTATGAAAATTATGAAACGTTAATTAAAATACGTCATAATTTCTCATTTACGTAATTTATGCCCAGCTTGCAAACAAAGTATTAAATGAGCGTGCTAATATCTATAAAAGCTAAAAGTGATTTAAGCCTTTGGCCTTCAACTTCAATTGACACCCAAGTGAATCCTGGATCGGTCCTGACCTCACTGAAAGAATTTTAATAAGTACCTTCTCGGTGAAAAGATGACTGCCATTATATTTTCGGCTAATTCTTTCTTAATGAGGATTCTGTGCAAAGATTTCTTATTAAAGATACATTGCATATTTGCATTATACTTTAAAATTAAAAATTTTACAAGTTATCATGTCACAAGGGCCTGAAGACTTGATCGAGTGATTTCAAGCCGGCAGTGACTTGAGTGAATACATGGTCAATACTAACTACTCAAGTTTTATTTCATATTTCACTCATTTTCTAAAAGAAAAAGTTACTAAAGTTTCAGTTAATGGAATTTCATATAACTTTTTCCGCTCACCTTTCCGGATTCATCTATTATACTATATGATTTTTGATGAATGCTTAATTGTTTACTGATTCGATTTTAGAAAGCACAATTGACTTCGCCAGTTGTTATCCCCGTGTTATAATTTTGAATTAAGAACAATCCAAATGACTCTTTTTCCTTGCTTACATGAATTTCGTCTGTAAAAGTACTTCACACGCAAAAATATTGAAAAAATATTTCTTTTCAGTCTGAATATTCCAACTTCAACTCAGCAGTTCAGTTCATACAAAAACGAGAAAAAACTTACGCTTTTAAGTGCCAAAATAAAAAATATCTCTTTCTCGTCTGTTTTCGCTCCAAAAATTTATTTGAAACAGGCCAATTACACTTTTCCTTGAATCCGTCTGTTTTTTTTTCTTTTTTTGTATACAAGCTAGAGTGGAGGGCACTCTACACTCTACAGTCTAGAGTACAACACGTGTATATTAAAGTATTATATGCGAGGGAGTATCTTCTTACGCATATCGCTGTTATATCGCGTTGTATCGGCGATGCGCAGGGGGTGCCGAAATGTCCAATTAGCCCTCGAATCCCTCCCCTCAGAGGACCAATCACGTGCCTCATTTTGCCGACAAGCCCCGCCTTCCAAAGCACCGTTGCCCTTTTCCTCGTGACAACCGGCCACAGTCTGAACGCGAGCGCCGATCGGCGAACATCTCTTGTGCGGAAGTTGAATGCTCTCATTTCTCGCAAATTAAAACGTGATTTGCTGTTTGTCTAACAAACGCTAAACTCAATAATAATAATAATAAAACATTTTAAAAAATAAACAAGTTTTAAAATTTCCAACTTTGGACGATTTGTTCCGAAAATTGGAGAATTTTGATTATTTTTCGCTTCAAATTCGTGGAAAGAATCGGATTTTTTTATCAAGAAAAATAGTGCGGGTCATTCGTCCCGGTTGACGTGTCAGGACGTGTTACAACCGGTGACTTTTCGTGTTTTGTCCGGATTCCGGGACTCGAGGAGTTAATAGCTCTTTCTCTCTCTCACTCTCTTATTTCAAAGTCAGGAGAGATCGAAACCTCGTCCTTGCGATATTGGAACAAAAAAGGAGAAAAAGGGACTTTATTCGGACGAGCGAGTGTTTTAAGGTATTGTTTGAAAAAAAGGATGGCTGGTTTCTTTTCAGTTTTTATTTTCGAGTGGATTTCTGAAAGAGTGATTTGTAATCGCGATTCGGAGTATAGTGTTTTATATGTATAATTTCATTTCGGGTTAATTTAGTTGAAACTGAGATTGAAATATAAGTTGGGATTCAATTTCATTTCTG
This sequence comes from Synergus umbraculus, assembly GCA_900474325.1. NCBI lineage: Eukaryota > Metazoa > Arthropoda > Insecta > Hymenoptera > Cynipidae > Synergus > Synergus umbraculus. The sequence goes on along the minus strand of UCOK01006057.1, from coordinate 11,811 downwards.
TTATTTCAATTTATTTCGGAGTAAAGATCTAAACATATGTTCTTAGAGGTAGATTAATTGAATGTAATCACAACCGGTTTTAAATTGAGGCGAGCAGATATTCTCATTTGGAGTTGTGCTTGAAAATCGCTGCTAATTACTTTAATCTGATTCTGGAAATCTTATTTTTAATTCAGATTTCATTTGAAAGAGCTAGGCATTATTCTAGAGTTAAGTCATTTTTACTTTATTTACTAGCTTATATACGATTAATTTAATGAGATTATTTAACTATTATAATTCATTTTCGATCCTAGTTTTAGCGTTTCTTTGATTTTTTCAATTAAAGTTTAAATCTTTAGTTCAAGTTTTTGTTAAAGAAACTTTAATTTTATTGACATCAGATCAAACTGAGCCAAAACAATATTCTTCGTGGATATTGAAAGATGTTTTGTAAATTCAACAGTTTTGGTTAATTGACTGAAAGAAGTTACTATAATATCAGTTTCATTGGATCAATCAAATTTTAACTGGTCAAAGACAAATTTTCAAGTTCTATTCAAATGTTGTTCATCGATTTTTACTTCCGAAAAAGTAACTTTTCACTAAAAGCCAGTATTCTTCAATTTTAATGAGAGATATGTATGCTCGAAACAACAGTTCATTGCCACTCGTAAATAAGTCAACGTTTTTACGCTCTAATTGCGCTTCGAATAAATTCTTGAGTTGAACTTCTATTTGAATTAGATTTAACTGCTTTTTCATGCTAGGAGTATCAAAAACTATTTGTTTATTCAGTGCAAAATTCAAAAGAACGAGGCAGATGGAGAGTTTATTTTAGAAATCCATCTTGTTAGATGATAATTAGGATTATTTTTATTGCATTATTAGGATTAGTATCTGTACATATAAAATATACAAAGAAAATATTGAAATGGGAGAGAGAAAGAGTATTGTATAATAGTGTATGAAAAAATTTCAGGAAAAGTTTATTGGCGGATTCGAATCCGGAAATTGAAGATCGAATTTCAATCACACATAATTGAGGATGATGCCTCGAGAAGATCGAATCGCGATAATGCGAGGTTAGGAGGGTGACTCTTTCTCTTTCGGAGTGACTACCTTGCTAACGGCGCTCCAAAGAGAATCGAAGGGGTGAGGGGGAGGGTCAGAGAGAAGAAAAGGAAGCCGATTGTTTCAAGTCGGAAGATGCGTCCGGCGATAATTACAACTCTCGTCCTCCTGGTTGTTGCTGGCCGGAATGGTGGCGTTTGGGCGAACTGGTGGTAAGCCTCTAATTTCAATCAATTTTACTTATAATTCATGCAATTATTTCTTATCATATACCTTTCTTCAAATTTGATCAATTTACCACTTAAAGAATATTATCACACATCTGTATTTACAAAATTTCTATAGAGGCTGAAAAATTGAAAAAAATCAGGAAATTATATACAGGAAATGTGTACACGAATTCTTTTAAATTCATCTTAAATAGATCTGAATTCTATGGAATTCAATTCGTTTCTTTGGAATCCCCTGCATTCTCTTTTACTCTTTTGTATTTGTCTTTAATTATTTTGGATTCTTTTGAAATCATTTAAATTGACTCTGAATTCTGTGGAATTCTATTCAATTCTTTGGAACCTTTTTAAATAGGTTGAAATCCGTCTGGAATTTTTTTCGAGTGTTTATCATATTCTTTTGCATTTGTCAATTTATATAGTTTTTTTTTTACTTCTTTTTAAAGTACTTTTTTGAAACATTTTTTTCAATTCCTCAAGTTCTTTTGGGCCCTCGCGTGAATTCTTCTAGAACCCTTTTGAATTCTTTTAAATTCCTTTAGGATTCTTTTGATCTCTTTTGAATTCTCTAGAATTCCTTTGCATTTTTTAGAATTTATTCTCTGAAGTTCTTTGAGTTTTCATTAAATTTTGACCAGGTAATGCATTTTTCTAATTTATGGAAAGCAGCATTGCGATTACAAAAAAAATGAAATTCTATTCCTTCAGTAGTTGCTGGGCACTTTGCAGTGAGAAACGTGTATAGGATTTTTTTTATTTTCAACGAGGATTTCTATCGTCCAAATCGCCCCCGGTGCAAACCCAGACGGTTGTAAATTGGGGAGGGTCAGGGTTATAGAGGGTCTTTTACTCCAAAAAGTAATTTTCTCAAGGCAGATAAAAGAAAACGTACAAACGAATATCATTCTTGACACGAACTGCTTGTGGACATTTTCTCCCACTGACCGTCAGATATATGGAGTTGATTGTTGATACAATCTTTTCTTTTAATAGTTTAGCACAAACATAAATTTCTCTGACAAATTTTACTAAAAACAAATCATTTACAATATGTATAATTTAACGTATAATATACATGTAAAATTATTTTATAGTACATGTTCAACACGGACAACACGAATTTATTATCGTGTCAAGTTTGAAACATTTTTTTAAACTTTTGATGAAAACGAGGAAACGATTAATAAAATAAAACTACGAGTCGTATATAGAATTTCGTCTGGAAAATCAAGCGCACGAAATCGAACCGATATCTATTATATTTCCCCTATCTAATTTCAATTGCCAAATTGAATACAATCGATGTGCTCTCGGAGAAACGAAAACAACTCGATTAATGTTCTACTGTAGTGAAAACATTGCAATCTGCAGTTACTACATGAAATTGACTAACATTGTAAAAGCACCACGTGCATGGGAACCGAAAGGCGTCCATTTTTAATGGTATACCATACATACGCTCCATACCCCAGAGTTTATAAAAAAAGGGATTTCAAACTACATACTGTATTTGAAATAATTGAATAATTCTCTTAGACCGAAAATATAAGTACAAAATCAGTCAAAGTCTATAGTAAAAAAAATCTAGACAAAATGTGAAAAAAATAAAAATATTTAGAGAGCCAATGGTTCGAGTTGCTAATAAATTTACGATCTAATTGGTCGTATCACCTCATTAGAAGTTTTATGATAAAAGCTCTCTGGATTTGTTTGTCCATATCTAAATAACCCCTCGTCCTATCGGGTAATTGTAGATCAGGCGGTCCTCATTCTTTCGAGAGAGAAAGAGATAGAGATTGAAGGGACATGATGAAGTCAACGAGGAGCAGTAGAAGGCAAAAGAAAAAGAATAAAAACAGAAAAAAATCCAGTAGGACAAAAAATAACTTATCCTCTTTTAGTTAGACTAGACTTATCCTCTTTCACTCACGAAGATTAGAAGAGAAAAGAAATGGGCAGGGAAAAGACATTTCCTTTTCTGTAAGGGGCAGGGAGTAGCTTCTTTCAAATAATTCACCATAAAGCTCAGAGGACAGACGGGAGTAAGAACTTCTTTGCTAAAGAGGCTTTTAATATCCGAAACATTCGTTTCTGTACTTTGTTAGTTTGTATTACTATTTATCTACTGAGTGTCCTCATTCTTTTCAAACTTTTATCATTTTTTTTACTCCAGTGTTTTCCTTTTTTTATGGATAAATGCCTCATTCGCATTTCATTTGTTTTAATAATTCTCCTTCACATTTTATATACTAATATAATACTTGCAATTATCACTTTATTTTCCAAGGCCCTGAAAATTGAACAGAATTTTCGGAAATCATAAATATAAAACACAAAGTATTTATTTTAACTTCTTTAATTTGTAATGCTTTAAAATTTCAAAGTCTGAAATTTGAACGCGCTTTCAACTTGAACCGATTCGTCTGAACGAATTCGAAAGCTATTCATTTTTGAAACCCTCAATTGGCAATGCTTGAATTTTCAAAGTTTGCTTGTTTTTACGCATCTCATTTTATATACAATTTTTAGGCCCAAGATTTTTAACGTTTTCAATTTTTTAAACCCTTAAATTTTCAACTTTTCCATTTACTTTGAAATGTTATTTCCGATTTTAATATTTTGCACATTCCTAATTGTGTTGAATATACATTATAGACGAAGTTAAAAACCAATTATTTGTTATACTTGTTTTTAAATTAGTAGGAACCAAAGTGCGGGAATTAGTTCACACTCTGATAATTGTATACGTGAATGAAGTAGACTCTAGACACGCCTAATACCATCCTTTGATGTCGTTTTTCAATGAAGAGAATGGTAAAATAACGATGAGGGGTGTGTCCGTTTGTGCAAGAGAAAAGGTACACGTCAAAATCGTTTAAATGGGTGAAAAGAGAAGAGAGAGAGAGAGAGAGAGAGAGATGATCGCAATGATGTGAATGACGTATCTAGTCTTTTTGTGGCAACTGGAAATCGAATCAGGATAAGCATAAGGCTACAAGGGATGTTGAGGGGGGCATGTCCCGGTCACGCTTTTGAAACAGAGTAAAGTAAAGTAGTTGGTAGTAGATAGGAGCCCGTTGATGGCAGCGGCGGTCAAGCGATCGTTTGAGGAGATTTTATTTCTGACAAACTGGTTCCCCGGGCGATTAATCGCCCTCACTATATATCCCTAAGGCGGCTAACAGCCCTGCTATGCTATGGTAGTATGGTATATTCGCTGTATTGGTGTACCACTATGCTTCTTCTTTTCCCTTCTTTATCGTCTTATTTTGTCCCCGCCAACCCTGAAACCATGCAGCAAGCTAATTGCAAATGAATGCCACAGATACAACGGGTGTCCTGTTTTAGAAATATTCTAGTTTCATATTAGGAATATCAATAATTTCAGCTTCTTTCTTATTCTACATATGTTGTAGACATTATATACAATTAAAAGGAGTGGAAAGATTCACTTTCACATTCAGACACCGTGAATTCAAGGGATTTTGAAGATTTAAATTTGGTTTAAACTCAAAATTCGCGGAGTGATCAAACGCAGTCCTCGGCAAGAAATTAATAATGAATATTCTACTAAAATCGTGCTGAAACAAAATCTACTGATTCATAATCAAATTTTTACAAATTCACTTTAGTAATTGTTTTATTTATTGAGTATTAAACATTGTAAAGATCCATATAGGTAAAATGGTAAGAGACCGTTTTTAATTTATGGTACTTAAGAAATCAAATTATAGAAATTAAGGGTCATTAAAGGACCTTATATACATAATTTGGTGATTTCGATAATTCGGGTGTCGCGGCGGATCCTTTTAGTTTTATGCAAAATGAGCCCAGGGTACTATAAACGTAATACGCGCACCTGTCTAAGATATACATACAAAGATCGTATCCTCAAGTCCCTGAAATCGTTCTCCAGATCCGTTCTCCTCGCGATCAACGATTGTCGAGAGAAAGACAAAAGTAAGTAAAGAAGGGAGAGAATCAAGGGTGGAAGGAAGAGAGTGAGTAGCTAAGAAAGAGGAGAGTAAAAGAGTGAATGAGAGGCAAGAGAGAGCGCGCAAAAGAGAAAGGCGTTAATGTGATTTTTAATCGCCCTCGTAAAGTCGGCGCGCGTGCAACTATAATGCATCCTGGCGGTTGGTTCGCGCTTAATAATAAAGGTGCCTTTATTAAACCTGCGCCAAAGCTATGCAAAGAACACCTTCCGATGCCTGAGTTACGATCATTTTTTATGTTCCTTCCACGTTTAAAAGGCAAAGTCGTCCTCTTTGTCGTATCGTGTTTGGCATATATTTTTGACCATTTCGAATGTGTATAGGCACGTGATAATACGCGAATAGTCGCAGCTACAAGCTTGCGAGATATAATCCTGATGGTTGCAAGCATTGAAAGTGAGAGAAATGATCGCAGGCAGGAAACGCAAACCATTTCAGCTTATATATGCAGAATTGAAACGCGCGATACAGTATAATATATATATATATATAGATATGAAAACTTTTGCCGAGCAATGATTGTATGTATCTTGTGATCTTGTGTCATCCTTTATTCCCCTCAGTCTGCTTTCCGGGGCTCTTTAAAGAATACTTTAGTTAAGGAAAAATGTTTATGAATCTTTTATTCCAAGGGAGGAGATGAAATATTCATAACGCGCTGCAATATTGAAAACAAAGTTTGAAAGCTCTTTAATTTTAAGCAGAGTGCGCGAAAAAGCTGTTAAATCTTATGAAAATATATGTTTTAAATATATTACACACAATCTTAAAATGATCCTAACATTAAGTATAAAAAAAAAAATCAGAAACAATGAACATTTTAAGCATTTTGAAATTAGTGGAATATCCTAGATCCTATAGATGAAACTCACTTTTCGGGATTTCTGTGTTTAAAATTTCAGGTGTTTCACAATAATTGGAATTTTAATATCTTTTCAAATTACTCAAATATTCAGATTTTAGGGGTATACATTGAAATATACTTTATACGTGGGAACGCAGAAGCTAAATCTATACCTAAAAGTCTTTAGATTTGATGCTCTTAAAACTTGAAACATCTCAATTCTGATGTTTAGAAAATTAAAAACATTGTTCCTTTGAATGTGGTTAAAATCAGGGCCTTTTAACGCGAGGGTCAACCGTAAAGAAACTTTTTGTTTGAAAAGTGTTTTGAAGAGTCAGAAGTTGTCTGAAGCGTGTATAAAGTGATTAAAGCATTAACAGTATTTTGAAGGCACTTTACGATTCTGCGTGTCAATGAGATTCTTGCCGGTTAAAAATCGGCTGACAAATGGTTCGTCGCGAGCAAAGATCTGTTCCGGTTTCATTCTCGACAAGCATTGTATATAATAAAGAACCGACAAAAAGTCTCGACGTCTTTCCGACGTACGATTCACGCTCGATGGCGCGTTTTGGGTTTATGAGGCTCTTAAAGTCCTTTCTACTCGCTGTGTATCTCGTCGATTTGCGAAAGGAGTTGGAAGAAAACGGCTGTCTGATCAAATAACTCTTAAAGAGCGCAGCGAATGAGTAGGATGTTCAGGGTCGTTATTATGTTTAGTTTAGACATCAAACTCTTTTTCGTTATATGTATATGCGCGTATGATTAGAATCGACTTTTCACTATTCTGCAGCATATGTATTTAGAAAGATGATTTGCTTTAAATTCATAATAAATCTATTACAAGTTTTATAGGAGTACTTTCGTGTTGAAATTGAACAAACAACAAAGATTATATGAAAGCTTTTCCATTTTATATGCAATAATAATAATTATAAAGTATCCATTGACAAAGTGTAGAAATCGACTATAATTATGGTGACAATGTAGGTCGCTGCAAATATTTTTCTTCGGGTAAGAAGAATCTCACTTGTTTCTTTCTATAGTTATATATAGTGTACCTATATAGTCATCACAGCACAAAAAATTTAGAGAGCAAATGGAAAGCATTAACGAACAATAATAAAATACTTTAAAACAGTTGCGAGCAACATATAATAGTCAAAGTAAAGTTATTCCCAAAATTAAAACAGGAAATACTTATAACTACTTTCTATTGCTTATAAAGGCGATTTTTTGTTATGGAATGCATTTTATTAAGAAAACGGTAGTTAGGCAAGAGGCGATGGCAGTAAAATATAATATAAAATCGAATTTATGACCACGGTGAATATCTCTAGACGTACTCCCAGTAATGGCGAGCATCGATAAAACCGGGGATTTCGTTAGGCTAGCTTACGATTTCCACTTTTAATATTCCCATAAGCTTATAATGGATTCCATGGTAAGGTACCTATATAGTCATATAGTTATAGTGAACCGGCAACATGGCGGAAGGCTGCGTATTCGTTCTTCCCTGGTGTGGTCTTTACCATAGGCTTCTTGCGAGGGCATTGCCACTTCGATGCTTCCCCATCGAATTTTTTTTCCAAGACTAACATAAAGTGTCCCGTAATATACTATATGGTCACGCCATCTTGTGCTATCGTAAAAAAAAGGCATTTGAGGGTCCCGCGTTATTATCCCTTGTAAAAAGCTCTCTTCTCTTTTCCCTTTTCAATCTCATCATATCGCTCTGTTTGCACGGAGATTTCGGACTCGCCTGCAGATACACGGCTAATCGTTAAACCTGCTGACGTAAAATGAAACTCGACGAATTGCCAATTTACAACCTTTTTTCCCTCGAATCGCTCAAATCGCTTCTTTCATTACCTACCGGCTCCCGTGGGAGGATTTCGAATGCTCGCCTGATTTCGTTACGCTTTACACTGGGGAAAAAACGTGAAATTATAGTTAATTAGGAGCTACTGCATCATTCATTTGATAAAGAGCGAGAAGAGTGAGGAATTGAGTGATATTAACCATAAGTAGGCTCTAATCTGCGAATTTATGCCTCGTCATTTTAAAGAGTGAATTTAATCTAATAAATTCCCAGAGAACTTATTTTTATGTATACATATATATGTATACACGCATTCTTGATTTAAAAATCTATCTGAGAACCGGTTAAAAAAGTGAAACAAAAACCATTAGAATTTCGTATACTATAAAATATGTGGACAGAGTAAATCTCGAGGTAAATCTCTTAAATCTATTAACTGAATTTTCTGTTAATATATGCTTTTCTAGTCACTTAATAAATCTTAGTATATATCTTATATCTAGTTTATACAAGTTAATTTCTATGATAGATTTTTCAGTGATTTCCTTTTCGAGTTCTTTGTAATGAGTACTGAGATACATATAAGGTGTGAATACACAAGGTGTATGAGATAAAAGAATGAGAAAAGAAGATAAAAGGATGATACATTGTTTGGCCAGCAAAAAAGTTTCTCTTCCGGTCGTTCGAAGAAAGAAGGGTTTCTAAAAGACCGTATTGAGACGTCCACAAATCTAATTTAAAAATTCCAAGAGCAGAAAGACAGAGAGAGAGAGAGAGAGAGAGAGAGAGAAATTACAACACTGATTTGAGTCATTAACTAACCTGGCAACTAATTTAGTCCCTAATGATGTGGAACTAACTCGATAAGTCAGTGAATAATTGCATTATTATAAGAGCAAAGTGTTTATTAGTGTTCTTTTTTCTCATTCATCTCATCATGAATAATGGGTCAATTTCAATGCTTTCAGCTGATCACTTTTCTAAGACTTGAAATGTCGATTTGTCGAAGCTCTCTCAAATATTTTGAACGTAGATACGTGTACAAATTTAAAATTGAAATAATCTCTATTACCAAAGCTTCAAAATAAAAAAATTCTTTCTATACAACAACTTGCTGAAAGATTGCTTTTTTTCTAAAGTCCCCATACCATTCAAAGGCCCCCAAGTTTTATTATGTTTTATCGTTTTATCGCTTTCTCTTCAAATTGAAGTTTATAAGAGTCCCCAATTTGTAGTACCTTAAATAAGTTCTTAAACATCAAATTTTACTGCTGTAAAAAAGAAAAATAACCATTTCAGGATTTTATAAAGACTGTTTATCCGTAAAGTTTCTCTATGTTATTGAACTGGTATTGAAAATGTAGTTAATTAACAGCCATTTTTCACACTAGGCGAACTACGGGGAAAGGCGGTCACGTTCCGTGTGACGGTAATGAATCTAATGAAACATAACGAAAACGATAATGTATTTTACTTTATTTCATGACTTACAAACGTATAAGAATGTCATTGTATACGAAGTGAAGTTGTCGCGGATGAGGCGCTGGTAAATTTGAGATGCCGGAAGAAATTTATATTGGCGCTCGCAGCTAACATAAATAAGGAAAACGTTTACGACAGTAATTATCCCACAATTGTGAATCATTTCCCGCGTTGTTGCCCGACGGATCCACCAAACGGTTTGAACGGCAGGGCAAAGGGGCAAAGAAGAAGGTGATTTCGTCGTTCATCCTGCGGCAGAATTTGGCCACGGTGGCACGTTAATAATACTTTGAGGAGAGGAGGACCGCGCTCCTCGGACCTCGCGATCGTGGCAAAAACCTAATGGCTCTCTTTCGTCTCTGTTTCGTTTAATACTTCTCATTTTACGTTGTCCCTTCTTTCACCTCCTTCTTCATCTTCCTTTTTCTCCCTCGCTCTTTTTTCCTCCTCATCCTCAATCCTCCAACTCCAACTGTTCCTTTCCTTTCGCTCGAAAAATCACCGACAAAGGTGCTCGGCGGACTTTCGAGGCCTAAGAACTCCTCCAATGTTTCCCCTGCTTTTAAGTATACGTACTATACAGGGTGCCACGAAATTTCTCACAATGTACTCGAAAAATAAGTCCAGGAAACAATTTTAGTCTTATCAAAAATTAGTCTCTCAAGTTGAACAAACGCGCAATTTGCGAACAGAGGTCGAAAAGTGAGGGATTTTCAAATGATTCTTGCTGGATGATGATGATGATTCTTCATCATTACCTGCGGATTGTTGGTCCAGATAAATGTTCCGAATGTGTCGTACAGTTGCAAGCAATTTGTGAAATCATCTCTTAAAAATGACTCTAAATATCCTTAAAAATTAACCTTTCTCCGGATCCGTTTTTATTTATTACAACTGAAGAGAAACTTGTTTTCGAGAACATAATAAATCGTTATCTTCCTTTCCTTCTGTCTCGATTCTTCATCGGTGTCAGCACTTTTGGACCACCCTGTAAGAGATTAAATCCAAAGGCGCCGACTTTGATCTCCATTTTGATATTTTTTTGATATTTTTCAACGCAATCAACTTCAACGCAAACCATACTCACCTTTTCTCCATCTTTCATTCCTCTCAATAAGTAATAGTTGACAGAAATAATAACTGTTCCCTCACAAATTAATCCTACAAAATTGTCTTTATGCAGAGTCATAAAATCCTTGGTAAACGAGACATAAAACAACCAAATATCTCAGAGATATTTCGCACTAGCGCGCGAGAGACCAATAACTGTCGAGCTGAGATATATTTGTTCCATGAAAATTTGCTAGTTGCGTATCTTGCTACAGATTGTTATTCTAGAATCTTAATAAGGAAAACAGGTTTTGCTATTTTTGTTACATTAGCAAATGTGGTCTTTTCTTATAGATTGATTTAATTTCTTTACAATGCAATGGCTTGATCCTTTTTTTTAAAAGGATGTCTCTGTATTTTTAATTAATGTAAATTGATAGGACTTTAATTGGTTCTTGGTGTATAGTGTAGGTGGAAGTAGAATTTAAAGAAACTAGATTTTGGTAAGATAGGAATCTTAGCTGGCGCCTATGGGCGAGTTTGGTGCCGTCGGGAAGATTTAGTTAAATGAAAGGTGCTAACAGGCCGAGAAGCGCGAGCCCCCGAATAATCTTTCTGATGTGGCGGACAGGTAGGCGATACGGAAACTGAGGCCATAACAAACCCTCGAAAGCCACCCCACCTGCAAATCCCACCGAAACCCTCGAACGCCACAAACTCCCTTTTGCCGAGGCCACAAACAGGATCAGCCTCAGGAACCTGGGAAAAAGACTCGTCTTTGTTCGAAAGCGTGCCAACTCTACCAAGAATCCAACCACTCTATCTAAATCAAGTGCTACTTTTTTTTCTTTTTATAAAATATACCAAGGGGTAGATCATTTTAAATTTTGAATGCGCATCAATTAAAAGAGCATTTTTAAATAATAAAAACTATCTTGCGAAATACATGTTTTTTTGCTTAAAATTTCATACAATTTCCAATATAGCTGTTCTCTTATTTATTATAAATGGAAAATTATAGCCTAGCGTATGATTAGTTCAAAGACAAATCTGAATTAACTATATACCATTTGGTTGCGGTTTATTATGAGAGGGAGGAACAAAACCTATTGTAGAGTTCCGTTGTCATTTTCAAATACATTTCAGGGGCTCATTTACTCCTAAACGTAATTGTATATAACGCAGTCAGTGAGCGCGAATTTATGAAATCACAGGGGAGTCATGTTTGCCCTCGTAGCTCGTGATTTAGGGACTTCTCCATTCATTGGCAACTGTCCCTACAACAATTTTCATGTGAAAGGAAAAGTCGTTTATATATATATATATATATATATATAT